>CM035592.1:94012278-94287278 GCA_020423425.1 Chrysopa pallens
TACCTGTTAAGCAAACTAATTGTTGATATTCTGGAATGACTTCTAATTGTTGGATAGGTTTTTTACTAAATGTTTTGTGATATCGTAACAGTCGGACTTCATAAGCTTGATCAATCGAACGTTGAGTGACACTATACATTAAAAGGTGTCCTTGTCGTGTTCCTACTAGTAGATTATCATCTAAAAATATTTATATTCCAAATTAAAACTTAATGTAATTGTCGAATTGAGGATTTAACCGTCTCACCATAAGCTGCTATAGATTCAATTTGTACACTAAGTTTCAATATTTGCGAAGCTTCATAAGCCTCATGCATTTTGAAAGATTATAACAAAAATTAAACTAACTACCACGAAATAAATATTAAAATAATTTTTGAAATTTAGTTACAATATCGTTCATGTTATATTTATGACTCATATTTTAAAACTAAAATGACAGAAATATGAACTGTCAAAAATGTTCATTGTATTTATTAGAAATGTCAAGTGTCATTAGTTCGTCAATCGTCAGATGATAGCTTCGTCGATAATGTAGTTCCCGATTAAAATAAAAGAAACAAATTTACAACTCATAATTAAAACACTAGATTGAACTGGTAGTATTCTCACCACCACGGTTGTGTTATTATATAATAGTGATCACAATAGACATACATTCATTGAATAACTTCAAGACAAGATGTAGTGCCCTCAAAAGGGTTAAAGATTTTTTTGAAAACTAAATAGTGTATGTAATTATTAACGGTAAAACAGAGATACTTATAATGATCATTAAAAATTGTTATCTGTCAAGTACGTATTTGACTATTTCATCGAAATTGAAAAAAGCTTTTAAAAAAAAATAGATTTTTACTACAAAGAAAAACAAATTTTTTGTTATATATATAAAATATAAAATAAATAAAACAATTATAATTCTTTATAAAAACTTGCATTTATATGCATTATAAGACAATACACTAAAAAAATTATTTTGTAATCAAAAGTTTGAGTCTTAAGTATGGGTGTAAAAAAGGTAAAAATAGTATACTATGATCGCTAGATGATGATGATATGCATAATACAGTGCGAGTATTGGAAAAAAAATATGGAAAAAGTTTGACCCTAAAGCCCATCACTGCAACATCCCTCTAATTTCATACCTAAGCACTTAAAATTTAACATATTACAATGTTTTTGAGCTTAAAATTTTGTTTTTGATGTCAAAAAAACACTTGTTCCCAAATATTTCGTTAACGATATCTTTCGAACCAATCAACCAATTTTTACGTTCTTGGCGGCGATCGACGTGGTATTTTGAGCTTTAATAATTATCTTCTTTCATCAAAAACGGTCCGAAAAGAAATGGCGAAGTTATGTAAAAAAAAAATTTTTTTATGAAATTTTTCGTTTACGATATCTCTATTTTTAGAGTTAATCGATAGAGCCGTTTAAAAGTTTAAAACCACATTAAATAAAAGTTTTTTTGAGATTTCTTAAAATCTACTGGTTAATAGATAAAAATAAAAAACCAAAAACTTGTAATGTAAAAAAAGTGTAAATACAAAAGTTGTAGATCTTTTTATTACCTACAACTTTGCCCTTTAACTTTTTTTCATAAGTCTTGTAGTTTTGCCGGAAATTCAGATAAACCGAATTTTACTTTTAAACACTCACCCCCTCCTACTTCCCGAACTCAGGTCGCCCGTAATTTATTTTTCCTTTCATTTTTATCATAGTATCTTGCGCTTCCAATGGGTTTCAACCTACTATAATTTTTTCCTTTTCAAAAATTATCTATACTAGACTACTAACGCAGAACAGTTTTTTGTTATTTTGTGACAGCTGTTGATGTTGCTAATTCCATGACCTTGTACTATGTTGCTTGGATGTGAACAAATAAATACAGCACATAATAGTAAACAAATAATGAAGGTTTTATTAATTTAGTTCCAATACATGTGATTTAGGTTTGATATCCACATTCCGACAACAAGGCGTCCTATGGTATTATTTGCTAGGAAACGGGTTACAAAATTTAGCCAGTAAAATTTTTTATTTTGATATGTCGTAAGGTAATCGTTTGTTCTTGATTGTTTGGAGAATGATTTCTATTTGGAGATTGATTTTTCCTTTCATGAATTAAAATTCAACATCATGATACACCGATATTTTAAAACTAGTTAATATTTATATATTGTAAAGTTCCCTCCTTTTATTTAAAACATCTTTTTTTTTTTAAATATTATTTTAAGTCACTTTTCAACTAATAAAGTCATATAGTGACTACAGTGGGTATATATTCAATCTATACAACAACAGCACATAGCAATCCTAGATGATCACCCATCTATGTTCTGGCTGTGTCTGTTATTGCTTAACTTTGGTGGTCGGCTGAGATAGGTAATTAAAACGACTAAATTGCATTTATTAGTAAATGTTTTATATAAAAATGGCTTGGCTTTTCCTCCGCTATGAATTCTTTTTAAAAATTATTTTTCTCTACTGTGAATTCAGTTATGTTGAACTAAATTACAATTATAATTTAAATGTTTTATTACAAATAGCACATAAAAGTAGTATTCGTTTATGATGAACCATCATAATGATTGTTTGGTGAAGTCGTTAGCTCAAAGACAAACGGAATTCTAATAAAAATACAATTGTTTACTTTATTTTTTATTGTAAAAACGAGTTTTTTAGTCATTATGATTTTCTCAAATATTAAAATTTTATGTAAGGCATGTACAATTAATTAGATATCACAATCAAAGTACCAGATGGCGATAGCTACTCAATGTTGGTAAAAAATGGAGGTCTGAAAGCTTTGATAAAACGAATGTAACAATGAATTATATCCAATTGTATTTGAGTTATTTGTATTGAGCGATCAGGGCAAATAGTACAATTTTTTAAATAGATAAATGTGGATTTATGATTCTAGTATGCTAGTATTTGAATATACTACTAGTGTCCAAAGTCAATTCTAGGAGCTGGTTAATAAATGTGGTCAATTAATTAACCAAGTAATTAAACTCATAATTTATTATCTTATGATATCAAGTATTCGGCTATGATATATTACTCTAATTAACTAGTGGTATTACGATCAAGTTTGGCATCTAGAAAGTTTTTGAATAAACTAAAGAACGGCTCAAAATCATTATAAAAGGTATCAAAAATTTTACTAAAAATAAAAGGGATATTTCAAAAACTGATACCGATTTTCAATACCAAAAAAGATGCTTCAAAAGTAATAAATTTGATTAAAAAACTCTCATACTTTACAGAGTCTTTGGACAATTTGTATTTATTCCTATTTCAAACGATAATAATAGGGTTAATACGATTTATTTTTTATATTTGTAATTTAGAAACGTTAATGAACAATAATTCGTTAAAAAAAATGTCCCTAATTTTTCTACTTTTATCAAAACGAAATATAAGCAGGAAATTAACATAAAACGAAGTTTTATTAAACTACAAATCTTTGGAAACATTGAGGGCTTTTGAAAAAATCGCCTTTGTAAAAGTTAAACAATTTAAATTATTCATATTTTTATATACAATTTAAGGCATTAAAAAATGAAAATCTATAGATATTTTTAATCATAAATTTTCCTTTTTCCTTGTTATAGCTATCTAAAAATAATTTTAGAAATGTTTTTAGTTTTCGACAGCATGTATACATAATGGAGTAAGAGGAATTCTTATTTTATAAGAGCTGAAAATTTCTCAGTGAACAAAGAACTTAAGAACAGGAGAGGGAGAAAAGATGAGACAATTTGGAGCTCAGAATATCGTGGCTTGGAACAGGTAACGAAGGTGCGTAAAATAGTAGCAGAAATTTGTTAATAAATAATGCGTAAATTTTCCATTATCTTTAAAATATAATGTGAAAACACGTCATGCGTTACCGGACACAGTGTCGTGGAAATCTCTAGCCAGACACCCCTTAAAATGAATAAATTATAATTGTACCTACGTTATAATATAAAAGTTAAATTTTATATATATTATTTGGAAAAAATTAGAATTCCGTGTTAGCATAGCACCTCTTCTCTCAATGATCAGAAATTTATAACCTATCAAAAATTTTGTGCAATTTATATGACAATTAGTTGCTCTATTTCGGATTTTATTCTTCAAATCGTTTGATAACGACATTCCTAATAGGTGGTGGTGGCTGGTTAACGTTAAAAGCCCACCATTTACATTAAAATCCGTATTCATTTTATTTATATTAATTATTTATTTTATCTTGATATATATTAACCAACGTTAAAACCGTATGACTGGATTATCGGATCAAAAAACAAAAGACTAGAATTTTTGGTATGTTTTCCAAATACATACCTTATACAGAGTTATTCCGCCAAATTTCTTTCTATTTTGTTATTTGAAAAAAAGGTTAAAATAAATTAAATTATAAATTCTGACTGAGCTATCGTGAAGTCATTGTTATTTGCACAGTTTATTTAAAATTTCACACAGAATAATATTCTTTATTATTATGAATATTATTTGTAGATTGATTTTACATAAAGCATTTATAGTTATTAAAATACCAGCATTTAATTTTTGTAGTGTAACGAATAAACTGTTATTTTTATTATAACAGTTTGGCTTGATTATAATATATTTTAATTGAAATCTAATGAATTATCAATTAATTATAATTGAGCTCTTTATGATGTAGAACAGTTTGAAAAATATAATTTTATTAGATATTGCGGCAAATGTACACATTTTCCGATAAATGTGCACATTTGCCTCCTCGTTTGGGTAATGTGCATTCAACTAACATTTACAATTTCAAAGAAGGGAAATATGCATAGAATTCACAATGACCATGTCGTTTTGGTAAATGTGAGCAAAATTTAAAAACCAACTAGAACAGATTGTATCACAAAAAAACAAAAATAATATTTATTTAAACCAACATCAACATAAAAAAACAATCGTATTCTAGGCATGAATTCGCCATTTTCGAACAAAAGTTTGTATCATACGAACATGTTCCTCAAGATATTGAGAAATCGGTAAGAGAAATTATAGGAATACAGACCCTTACTGGTGGACACAGTTTTAAAAGATGCATCTGTAAAGGAACATGTTCCTCAAAAAAATGCAGTTGAAAAAATGATGGAATATTATGTAATTCCAAGTGCCACAATTCTTGCTCAAATAAATAAAACTTTTTTCATTATGAAATTTGTATATGTTCTTTTATAGTTTTATAAAATTTAACTGTTATTATAAAAAAGAAAAGTATGTTATTATTATTATTTGTTTGATTCCCATCGTATTGGTCCTGAAAAACTAGCATGAAAATTGTATTTATGAATATTATAATATGCAAAGAAAAGTATGTTTTGTTTGTTATTTACATTTTTTAATTAAAATAATTTTCATTATTAAAGCCTTTTGTATTTTGTTTATTTAAATAAATATTTTTTTAATGCAACAATATTTTTAATTTATTTCTATTCCAACTTTTCTTAAAACGTGAAGGTAAGAGTATACATTTACCAAATCGTGAAGGCAAGAGTACATATTTGCCGGGAAATGTACATATACATTATATTCAGTTCACATATACCTAACTTTTTGGGAAATGTACACATTTTACGGTAAAAGTGTATATATATATATACACTTTCAAGTGTATATATATATGTATATGTTAACTTCAATTTAGTACAATTTAAATAATTTGGAAATTATTTAAATTGTAGAACCTTCTTCATGAGAAACTGTGTAGATTGGTGATAAGCACGAATAATGTTTGGTTCATTCAAAAAACAGTTTTTTGCAACGGGTATAAAATAGCGAATCGTTTCATATAAATATCTAGATTTAAATTTACAATATTGTAATATTGTAAATATACAATAACCTTCAATTGATTTTGATAGTAATAATAAATATTATTCTGTGTGAAATTTTAAATAAACCGCGCAAATAACTATTCGAGTTCATGCATGCTTAGTCAGTGGAGTCAGAATTCTCAGCTTATAAATTTACACCTTTCGAAATTATATAAAAAATATCGAGCAAACGTTTTTTTTTTAATCAACAAATAATAACTCATTAAGATTCATATTAAAAGAAACAAAAAATTTTATACACGTTTCATCCGGAGCCGGGTTCAGGTTAATTTTTTATTACGATTTTTAACATTTAATATCGAATAAATAATAAATTTGATCGAACATTTGCAAAGCAACAACGAACAAACGATTTAGCAAAAAATATAAAACATTAATATAACAACGCTAACTTCAGGGAACCAGTTTTTCATTCCCTAAATTGGACCAATATGTTGTTTTTTTTATTTAGACTTCACGCTGATACCCGTCAGTTCAAATATTGATACTCAATTAGATACAGAGTATTTGAACATTCAACTCAACCAGCTGTTACATTAACTTGTTGATTTTATTTTTCACTTTATACTTTTATAAGATATATGTTTAATTAAATAATTGTTAATAGTTTATTAATAATAATAATTATTAATGATTTATTTTGTTATTTATTTTATAAAATTTTAATTTATTATTTGAAAAAATTTTTATCAAAATTAATTGATTATATGCGCGTGAAAAATATATGATGTACACGTGACTTACAAATCTATATTCAAAATATTAAAATTGATATTATTGGAAAAAAATTTTTATCCATATTAATAAATTATTTATAAAAACATGGAAATGTCCCTTGCGCTGACTAATGTTTTTGTATACATATAAATTTTATTCATACATAAATTAGGTTAATCATTTAAAGTTTTTGCTTCTTTATAACATACCTATAATAAATTCTTAAGAATGGAGATGCCTGATTGTGACATTTTGTATAAAGATTCAGTTTATAGTTCAGCCTATGAACGGAAATACAACCTACCCTGCAAATTCGGCCACGCAGCACCGATTAGCACCAAAATTGCTGTAGATTCGTTCTACTTACCCTGTATTTCAAAGTTATCTGTGTGCCGAGGATTGCTTTTACTCTGGGGCTGGACAACAAACTTTTTATTAAAACTAAGTATGGAAATGGATGGACTGACTAATTCTAAGCAATTTTTGTTCTATAAAGATTTTAGTGAAAGTCAATACTTTTCAACTTAATCAAGAATGAAAATATGAAGGAATCTTCTTCATCAGTTTTACTATACACGTGTTTTGATATGTGTAATAATTTATGATTGGGATTTTGACTGAGACTCGCTTAATTTTTCAGTTATCAAGTAAACTATTTTTTTAAAGCTCTTGTTTTTAAACGGTTTGAGCTGAAAGAGCTCGAAAATATTACTATTTGTGAACACATGCAAACTTGAAACGGCCATATCTTACACAATTTGTATTGTACAGAAAAAGGAAAGTAAATTTTTAACTAGTCAAAATTTTGCGTATCTTTCATACTTTTTGAGTTATTTTTAAAGAAAACAATTTTTTGCATACTTGCAAGAAAGCTTTCTACAGTTCATGCTCAATTTTGTTCAAAACTTAGCACATTAAAACGATCAAACTTATACGCCAAAGTGTATAAATAAAGTAAATTGTAAAGTGGTAACGATCATTTTCAATTTGTCATAACTCGCCTAATTATAATACTAGGAACTTCCATAAAAAATGAAGGTTTCTTTAAGCACTTTAAAAAAGTTAAATAAGTTTTCTACAAAAAAATGCATTGTTTTTTCGATATTTCACGATGAAACATTCGTTTTTAGCGTTTGACGAAGAAGAACCATTCAACAAGCTATTACTCCGTTAGTATTGAATCCAGGAATATTTTAAATCCAGTATTTTTATTATTTTGATTTTATAAGCTACATTTAGTTCCGATGCCATTATCGTATTATTTATAATACTATAAATCTAACAAGTTTTTCCTCTACCAAAATCTATGTACTTGAGGCGTTTTCTTGTTAATTCATTGCAACGAAAATTTATGAATATCACTTCTCTCAAAATTCAAATTTTACTTGCAAGATTAATGAATTAAATACTCGAAAACAGTTGTCCAAAAAAAAAAAAAAAAAATAGAACGTCTACAATGTCTACCACATCAAATATCAAATATTTCTTAAAAATGTTTCTAAAAAATTTATACATGTACAGTTAATTTCTTTTAGAATTGCTTTGTAAAAATGTTTTTAACTAGATAATGGCTAGATTATTCGACAATTTCGCAGTCCGATGCTTTAAAGATGTAGGTTTCACCATGATTCTTAATTTATTAATACACTTTTAATATTTGGTTTTTCGCATAAAATAAATAATAAATTACAGTGATATTATTGTCTGACAAAAAAACTGAAATAATTTGTTTTAGTTTTTTTTTTCATAACAAATATAATTATAATGTATTTAAAAGATCCTGCATTGAGTTAATATATTCGAATATATACTGCATGTACTTTGCAATTTAACAATCGTTAATTAGTACGTTTTTGAGATGAAATGTTTTTTGATACATGCTCGACCATATATTAAAGTGGTATATTGATTATTTCATAAATCATTAATTTTATAAACCCAAAATCAACATTAAAAACATTTATAAACTTTTTTTTTCAATAATTTATAATCTTAATATAGTTTTAAGATTTCTGATAGTGGAATGATATCGTTTTCCCTAAAACGAAACTCTATAATATGTGGAATATTATAAAGATTCGTTTTAGGGAAAATGATACCACTTTTTACTAAATGTTTAATCAAAATATTTGTTCAGTATATATTTCAAACAAATTATTAGGTAAAGCTCAGGAATATGTTTTGTATTATTAAAATTTTTACAAGAAATTGAATGTATTTGTGTTTTAATTTTTTGCTTCACAACCGCTCGATGCAGAAAAACTAGGATTTATTTTTATTTGGATATAAAAAGCTTATAGGTATCTTACACACATAACAGATGACTAAACTGCTTTCAGCAGAGTCATAAACGACTACAAAGTGTCGACCAACGTCTTGTAATTGCAAAAAGTCAAGATTATTTTATATTGAATTGTGTGTTAAGGGGGTATTCTAGTGTAGAGGCATGAATTTCAGGTGTTTTTTTGGGTGCTTTATATTTTTACTATCCATTTTTATACCAGGCGTTTATTGATAATTCAAGATTACACAAAAAAATAGTCAAAAAATACAAAACTGAAAAGGTTATGAGTTGTTTAAGTGTGGGGTACAAAAAAATGGTGCGTCAATCTTGTCACGATTGCAAGCTTTTTACTGATCTGTTAGCAGCTATCGTACTAGCTAAGAAAATGTGGAAAAATAGCTACGTACTAACTAAGAAAATGTGGGTTTTTTTCTCTGTAGTAATCTCTTTGAGGCAGTATAAACAACAAGTGATCATGTAAAAGTATTTTTTGCATACACATTGCAAAAAAGTAATATCATATTTTGCCTATAATGTAATTTAAAATGATTAAATATCCTTTAAAATAAGTGAAAATAACAATAAAAGGTATATTGTCATATATCAGTCACGTCACAGTTTAGTCATTCCATCTCACTCAAAACTAATATTCTTCAGAGAAATTTAATCGAATGTATCCACACTTGGTCCGTCACAGTTCAGTCTCAGTGATTCAATATAACTTTAGTCACAGTTACGTCGTTTTTACATATACGTAGGCAAAAATATTTTTACAAATAAACTGACGGCATTCTTTGTTGTCTATTAGTGTTGGAATACTATGGATTGAACAAGGATAGCACGAATACTGAAAAGACACGCGAAGGACATATGTAGATAGATTGTTTATTTTCGATACCAGGATAGATTAAACTAACTAAAAGCTTGTAAAAACTAATTTTTAAATATATGAATCAAATTTTTCGCTCTATTTTATATCTAAATATAATATTGAGAATGCAAGGTCTTGATGGTATATAAAATCATTAGTATCCATAAAATTCACTAAATATGTAGTCCATACAGGTTATAAATACATATAAAATTATAATAAGTTTTGTTACTATATATGTATTAAGTAGTTAAATTTCTTCTGTCTTTTATGATTTCAAATTAAGTCAAGGACCTATTTTGCTCATTCACGGATTTTTATGTTTTGAATGCGTCACCAAAATTTCAACTCACTATCTCTTTTCCTGTATGAGTTATCTTATTGACGAACAGACGGACATTTAGAAATGGACTGACTAATTAGGTAGTTCTGTGAATACTTATACCAAAATTTTATTAGTACCCTAACATTTTCTAGGGGAACAAACTTAAGAGCTTAATTAATATACTTGACATATGACATATTACGTATGTAGAGTATAAAAAGCTATAAAATAGGATGTATCTTGATTTTTTTAACATGCAAAAAATGACTAATACTTATTTTATTTATTTACTATTAAAATATGGTGGAAACGCAATGAAGTAAAAGTTTTACATCGCTACCATATTATTTTTGTATTATATTATGTTATAATTTAGTTTTTTCCATTACATATTTTGTGAATTTCAGCCCAAACGAACACTGAGAAATGGATCTAATATAGTATTCTCAAGATTTGATTATCCGCAGATACCAGGATAGATTAAACTAACTAAAAGCTTGTAAAAACTAATTTTTAAATATATGAATCAAATTTTTCGCTCTATTTTATATCTAAATATAATATTGAGAATGCAAGGTCTTGATGGTATATAAAAAAGTAGATTTCAAATAAATAAGTAGTATTATAAATCACTAGGTTTCGAAAATAATTTATTCAAATCGGGTAAAATCTTGTTAAAGTATAAAAAAATTGCTTCTGTCATACGGAAATTTCTTAATTAGACAAATATTATTTAGGCAAATAAAGTATGTAAGTAATCCTATTGAATTTGAGTTACATTATTTAATCATTGGGCTATATTTTACATATTAAAAATAAATTCAAGCACAATGGAGCTATGATTACAATATTTAATATTATGGTTGAACGAATCAACTTAATTGTATTAAAAACGAAAACTGTGATCGATTCATACTTAAACTATTCTTGCAAAAAAAGGGTAAAAAATATGCTTCATTTTCGATTAAAAAATTACTTGTGTAGTTACACGTACCAGGCAATTTAAACAATAGCAAAGCTGCCATATTGGAAAAAAATTCTGGTATCAAAATCAAAGAGTAGTGTGCACCTTGATAACAAACTATGGATTTATATATATATACTTTTATTGTATTTTTATTTTTTGGTAAAAAGTAAATGTAAATGTTTATCTTATCATTTTATTGTACAAATAAATTTGTATTTTCATGACAAGTAGTTACAAAAAAATTAATCAAAATTATTATTAATATTAAAATAATGATAAGTTGCAATTGGAAAACATAATTTTAAAATTTATACATATTAGTAAAAGCTGAAGAATATATTTATTTAAATAATATATAAAATTATTAAATGACTCTTATTTCATATAGATTCTATCCCCTTTTGCCGAAACGACAGGCAACAAAAATAAAATAAAACTTATCTGATAGTGGAAAACATATTTTGGCAAAATTCAGCCTGGAGCTTTCTGTTTGGTCACCATTTTTCCAAAAACGCAGTCACATTTTTTAATTTGCTTTTAATAACTCTGGATATTTCTGGATTTAAGAAAAAAGTTACCAACAAAATCTACAACATGTTTAGGATAAAATTTTCTTGAAAACTATTTATTTATTTTATATGATTTATTTTATAACAAAACCTCAAAAAATTAAAATAGTTTCCCTCAGTTTGGTTTTTTTTTTAAGTTGGTACGAGAGACACAGAGTTGTAAATGGTTGCAAAACGTAAGTAAAACTCCTATCGTATCCTATCGTATATTTATAATAAAAAATTTTAGAAACCTAAAATATTAAAACCTAACCTTAAAATTACCAAATTCTAAAAATTTGTTTTTGGCTATAACACATTTATCGTCAGAAAATACCAGAAAGAAAACTTTTTACCAAAATGAAAATTGTTTTTCGAAGTACTAGGTATTGATATCATAACCTCCGATGTTTTAGTATTTTTCAATTTTCAATATTGATATTTATGTTTTCTTCATAATTTCCCATTTAAACTCATCATTTTTAAGTAGACATTTCAAGCTACCGACGTTTTAATAGAATTTCTAAACATAAAAGTTAAGAAATTTTAGAAAAAAATTTATTTTTAACCCGAATAATCCAGAGTGTGCAGTCAAAATTAATTAAAGACTCAAAAAATAAAAATTGAAAATTCCAAAATAAAAAAATATTTGGGAAATAAGATATACAATGAGTGCCAACACCTTGAAGTACTTCGAAAACCCTACATTTTGTTTGAAACGATTTTCTTTCCATCGAATATAAAGACAAAAAAAAAAAAATTAAAATTAAGAATATTATTGACAAATTTTGAGTAGAAAACTTTGGTTACCTAATAAAGTGCAAACAAAATACAATTTTACTTATGGCTTTTAGTAGAAAATTTGATAAACTTTTCAACGTTACAATAAGATTTTCGTAGCTCTAATCAAACGGAAGTTACACGGAGTTCTTCTGTAAGAAACCATCAACTAAAACACATCGAAAATTTGGATTTAGTTTAAAACAGTTTAGTTTAGAAAAAAATTAAAATATTCTGTCTACAGCGTACCCAATTAACCTTTCACTTAACCTTTACTATACAAACAGTTTTTGTTTACCTACTTTTCTACTTAAACTTTTTATTTTGATAGCGATATTTTTGCTTGATATTTTTAGATAGCATTACAGATTAGGGTAAGTATAATATACAATCTAATGGTTCTCTCTCCTATAGTTTCATCATGCTCAATACTAATCATTAAAAATAAGAAAATCTGAAATCACTCACTCTATTTTGCGCATATATCGTTAAAAAAATCTTGAAAGTATAACATTTAACAATCTTATTAAATGAGAGTGTTATCAATCGGAAACAAGTAAACATTTTTCATAATACATTTTATACTGGTAACAAGTTCATAAGCTATACTGTAATTCTACTGTATTCCATTGACGCCTTCCGTTTCTATTCTATTTTTCTTAAGTCACCAATTAAGTTTTAAGCTCGTGATATATTGGAATTGCTGTTCTTAAACTTCATAACTTTATCTATGTTTACAAAATACATTTTATATATAATCTTTGATAGCAACCTTGAAATCAAGTTCAAGACTCTAAAAAGAGTTTAATATCCCATATGTCATTATACATTAGAAGAAGTATTAAATAAGGATCAGTTTCAAATTCACAAAAAAAAAATTGATAAAAATGTAATAAACATATATTTAATTATCTATAGCTATAGTGTCCTTCAACGACTCTTCAAATCTTATCCTTTTTTTTTTTAAATTAATGATAAATTAGGTATTACTTTTTTAAAATTGGTAAAAAAATTAAATTGATTATTCTATGATAAAAATTTGATTTATGATTTATTCAAAAAGGTAGTAAATTCGAATTGCGATCATGTAGCTTGGATTTATAAAAATTAAAGAAAAGATGATGGAAAAATAATTTTTCATAAATGTTTGTTGAAAAGTATAAAGGTGACAGTTAATATTAAACTGTATACCTACTTTATAAAAATTCTCATGAGATTTTAATTGAATCCTATTATTATAAAACTTATATCAATAAGGTGTTTATATCAATCTGAAAAAAATTGATTATGATACATTTTGAACGATAATTTCATCGGAATACCCGGATGGAGTTTTATATGATTTTAAGAAAAGTTCCGCTAACGTAATAAATACTATCTATTTTCATTGTTATTACTACGACGCGACGGGATATATGAGGACTAAATATGCTAAAATTTACTTTGTTGCACGAGTCTGTAGAAAAGCAAAAATAATAATTTATTAATATTTGGATTTATAGTTTTTACTTCAATATACTGTTGATGTATGGAGGCTAGTAGTTCGATATGCAACATCAATGTTTAGAATTTGAATTTTGATCTTTTTTACTGTTCACCTCCATTCAAATCTGTTGAATTGATATGAATTGCAGATTTTTTGTAATATTTTCCATCAATATAAATTTCGGTCTTTCTATTATCTTAATGTGAAATGGTAGACTATCGCACTTCTTCTACATCGGTAGATTCTTTTGGATCTTCTATAGTTTTCCATCTTTTGTCCAGACCATCTGATTCTTTTAGACTTCAATAACTCTACCACATCTTCATCGTTGAGTATTTCCTTGAATGATTTGCTGAATGTTTTAAAAATGATAGAATATTTAATTTCCCCGAAAAATTATTTACATATTTACCAAAAGCTTTTTCCGACTGCAAAAAGAAAGAGCTGTGGTTTTGACCTGTATGTGTATAAGTTTGTCGCTTTCTTTGTCTTCTCGTAGCTATGGATTGGATGAACCGATATTATATTGAAATTGGTGAATTTTAGACTTTATATTGAAAAATTTTTTTCCCTTCCCAAGTTTAAAAAGGTGATTACAAAAATATATACAACTTAAAAGTGTCTAATTCGAAATGTTTTCTGCCGATGTACCTATAAGAGGATATTCGGGCAAATGGAAGAACAATACCAATCAAAATATTTTAGTGTGAGTTTATTTCAAAGTGAGTTTATAAAGCACAAGTTGCAAAATGTATGAAATGCAACGAAATAAGTTTATCATAAAATTACTAACCGTCGATATACTAGACATCATATTTACTGATGCTTACTGACTTGTTTAACTTAGGCACCCCTATATGGTGTTAGTCAATAAGCCCCTGTTCTCGATAAATCATCCTTAGTACAAACTAAAACATTAACGTATCCTTCAAAATCGTATAAAACTGAAATTAATCTTTGACTTATACTTGGTTCATCACTCTTATTAATTACACTCGTTAGTACACTATTAAAATAAAAAGCTAGAAATAAAGATTGCTATTTGTAAGATTGCAGGGAGTCGGATTTTTTTAATCACTAATTATTATTAATTATTCTCCTGTTTTTGGATAAGTTCTTTCTGAAGTTCCTTCTATAGTTCCTACAACACAACATTAATTTCGGAAGATTTTTGCCTTTTGAAGTAGTTTTCATACAAAAAGAAAAAATAACTTATAGAGGCACTGAGTAAAACAAGCGAATTAACACTTAAAGACATCTAGCAGGCTGTAAGCTACTGATATTTAGTATGCCTGTGATTGCATTAAATAGGGGGAGGGGAGTGAAAAGAAAATATAAATTTTTTCTATTTGTACTATTGATTTCATTTTATATCGATTGGAAAAAGATCCGTCTCTATAGCTTGCATAGAAAAAATTTGGTATTTTTAAGCATTTCTCCAAATGACGCAAAAAGACAGTTTTCCAATGATTCTTTATCATTCCACGTCAATTGCAAAAAATAATAATGAATAGAAAATAATTTTGCTATACATTTTTATAAAAGTTGGATTCATAGATAAGATAGGATAAGATAATAATAAGAGGGGAACCACAGCTACGTCCTTTTCGCTGAAACCGTTTTGGTATTCTGTACGCTTCTTTACAACCATCACTTGAAGGTAAGGATGCCTTGTGACTCAAGGTACAGAGAAACAATCATCCCAAGCCGGTGATCTATATAGGAATTATATAGATCTATAAGATGGAGATCAATGGCCACGCAAATGAAAACAGTTTCTAAACCGAAATTATTCCTATAATGGATGGATCCAAAGAATGACTCTAAATTGAATGGAAACCAAAGCTATAAATAGGAACAGTTAAATCTTGCACCATTATCGAAAGTGGGATCACAAACTCCAGTCTATTAATTATACCCTATATTTGCCCTATCTTGCCATTGTCTGCAACTCCTAAGTCGATAGGCTGCCCTCATTTCAATTATCAAATGAATTCGCAACATATCACGGATCGCCATTATACCTTGTCCTGAATAACGGATTGATGAAGGTTGCAAGCAACTGAGACGACCGCGTGACTATTTGTAGGAAACGGAGGTGTTTCTCCTACCGATCGGGCAGGGGAAGAGTTCGGAGTCAATTACGGAGATCGGTTCCGCGATTGTGGACTCTGAGTGATTCTTACTTTATAGAGTACCTTCTCTTGTCCTTATTGGTCGGTTTTGAGACGTCCCTGAAGCTTTTGTTAAAGTCTCTTGTGATGGAGATGGACTGTTTCCAGTTTCCTCTAATTTTAGGTTAATATTTTTTCTGTTAATTTCATTTTGGTCCCATGAGTATAAAACACTTTTAAACAATAAAAAGAATAGCATGCTTAAGCAAGGGGTGATCCGCTCTTCATCTTGGAGCCCTTTTGCACATGCATTGACCATAAGCTAGGGGAGGATTTTTTCTAGATATCCCCTGCCTCGCGTGCCAGACAAAGAAGCCAAATGTCCCGTATTCCCCAACATCCAGTAAAACATGACCACTGTAATGTCAAGGATAAGGTATGATAAATGTTTTCCTCCAGTTCGGGTACCATATCCTTGCTACTTTAGTTATTATATTAACAGGAGCTCCATGGGATGGCCGATGATAAGCTAATTGGTATGTAGAGGTTCGTAGTATAAACGTATGTATATAGTATATTGCACGTACATATTCATTCTTCCTAGATAGAGAGATACGTAGATAGAAATTTTCCTTACACATTACATAAATATTACATTTTGATTAATCTCTTTGTATTCGGATTTTACCAATTCTTGAATCTAGCCTTATAAAAGTTGCGAAATTCTGCTATCGGTACAAAATCAATATATAATGTTTTTTGTTTTTTGTTTTGTTTTGCTTTCATTATTTTATTCATATATATGGTGGGTGAGTGACGTGCATATCGTATTTACTATTTTTTATCACATTATCATGGACCCTTTATTACAAATAGCAAGCATATGACTAGATAACAATACAATAAATATTATTTAAGTAAAAACTAATGTTTTAGTTGAGTAATGTTTCATGTTAATTGTTACTCACAATTATTATATTTATGAATATTAATTATTCATAAATTATTTTTTATATTTTGATTAATGATTTATAATTTAGATGCAATAATTTCATGGTTCATTTGAATTCTTGGCCTTTTATTTTTTCGTCATTTCCCAATTTTAATAAATAATATAGAAAAACAGTTAGTTGATGATGGAATATAATTTCACAATTAATTCCGAAACATTTTAATGGGAATTGAAATATTTTAATAGTCTTTGAATCACATAATGAGTCATTTGTATTTGTATAATTGCTTTGGAACAAAATAAGAATTTAAATTATTAAAAAATTAATGAAAACTGTTACGGAGGAATAAAAGAACGGTAGGTATTTCTGTCCATGTGAAGCATTGTGCATCAAGCATTGTATTATATCTAACTTTTGCCTTTCTTAAGTTATACTCAAACGCGATGTTGTGATAGTTTTGTATCACAACATCAATATCTTCAGTTCTACTGAATATAGTGTGTTCGATTTGGCCTAAAAACACTCAGTGATTCATCTTTAACACGTATTTAACACTCAAATTAGATAAGTTGGAGATTGTTAAAAGCAGAAAAATCAACTTTTGTGTGATTTGAATGATTAATAGTATCTGGTCTGTTTGGAAAATGCTACAGTTGTTTAGAATTTAAGTTTTAAAATAATTTACTTTACCGAGTTCTTGATTACAGTAAGATATATATCTTTTTATACTTCTTATTCTAACCGAAATAAGAACGAAACGCGTTTTAAAATGAAAAAGTCCATTTGAAATAAATTTAAATGTTATATTAAAGAAAACCATTTTTTTGGAAATCTTAAAAAAATGTAGTGTTATACTTCTGATGAGACGACACAAGTGACATAACTGAGAATCTAATTATTTATATTTTTATTTGTGAACCACACCTTTGACAATAAACTTACACAAATAGTTTATGTTAATTGATTTGAAATAAAAGTTTACACTAAGGTAGGACGCTCAGGGAATCTAATGAGGGCAGAGTAGATCGTGTGTGGGGCAAAGAGGTTATTCTTTTAAATCGAATTCCCTCATGTAATTTCAAAAATCGTATGACAGTCCTTATTCTATGATCAGGATTTTCTTTGTAAACCTGCATACGAGGGATCCATAGAGATGTATATGGAGATAAATTCTGTTAAAGAAGAGTCTAAAATGTGAAATGTAATTGAAATATATGATCGATTGGAAATGCATTCCTTAAAAAATCTGTTGAATAAGAGAGATGTACGAGTTAAGTTTCACTAATTATAAGTTCTTTATGAACTATTCGTATAAATAATGTGAACTTCTTTGGTATTAAACTGAATCTAGTAGGGATCTTTTGAGCGATTTGAGTAACGGTGTTTCTGTACAACTGTGATTTTTTTAGTGATTCATAGGATGAGTAGTATGGAAATCACGGTCTTGCATAAATAACCCCTGCAAGTTATCTGCTTTTTACATTTGAATGGGGTAAGAGTTAGAAAATAGTTTCAAGTAAAAATTATATAACATAAAATTTTACATATAAAAAGTTCTTTGTCTTTTTTGGGTATGATTAAAAATTACAGAGCCAGGACGTCTAGAAGTTTTTATACATACTTGGAATTTACTTGTATATAAAATGTATATTTGTGTGAGTACTTCAAGTCGTTTGGGCTCCATTATTTTAAAAAAGGCAAATAAGGTTTTTTATATTATATAAAATCTTATAATCTTTTACTTTTATCGTTTGACTCAATTCTCGCTCAATTCAAATACATTAAAGCTAATAACACGCAGGGTTGGCACCTGCCAGAAGGTGGCTTTTGTACTTCGCATTCTATAATTCATCACTGAAAAAATTACATTTTTACAGAAGGATCGTTACTCAAATCATCCACGAGCTTCTCAGGCTAATCTGAAAGTATGTGACCTAAACATTGAAAATAAACCTAATTTATTTTACTTCACCAACACATGCAACCAACTGCTTCTTCTTAATACCTACTATTAAAGCTTTAAACTTAATCTTCAATCATGATTACCTATGAGCTAAATGCGTTCAATTGTTTCTTTTACAAGTTTTATACTTACCAATACTAATAATTTTATATTGCATTAAACAATTAGTTTTATAGTCATAGATTGCATATTTTTAGCCTTTTTCTCTATCTCCACAATTTTTAATTCCCTTTTTTGCAAAATACGGCCGTTTTAAAAGTTTAAAGGTAAAGTAGCCTACTGAAGTGTTTTCCTATTTTAGGTGCAATATTTTAGTATCCTAGGCTTTGTGATGAGTATGTTTATAGTGAAGAAATATCTTAAATCAGACTCGATGTATATGATGAAATAATAATGAATATTATTAATCTTATATATTTAAATGAGCAATTCTTGTATATATATATATATATATATATATATATATATATATATATATATATATATATATATATATATATATATATATATATATATAATTGGAATCTCGGAATCGGCTCCAACGATTTTCATGAAATTCAGTATACAGGGGGTTTCGGGGGCGATAAATCGATCTAGCTAGGAATCATTTTTAGAAAATGTTATTTTATTCGTGTTTTATCGATAATGTTTTATAATGTAATGATATATTTGTTTAATATTTATAGTTATATAGTTATTGTAGTGGCTCAGTGTTAGCGTGCGAAGCTCTTATATACAGATCCCGCGTTCGAATCCCGGCTCGATCGACGAGTAAAATTTTTTTTTTTACATTTTAAAGTGAATACATTTTAATTTTTTTATTTTAAATACATTTTAATTTTTTAAAGTGAATAATATTTTTCAAATAATATTTTGTTATTATAATTGTATAATTTTTTATAATGTAATGATATATTTGTTATGTATTATATATATTATTATATATATTATATATATATATATTATATATATTTGTATATATATAATATATATATATAATTTGTATTTATATATATTATATATATAATATATTATATATATTTGTTTAATATTTAAAGTCATTGGAATGGCTAAGTGTTAGCGTGCTGGACTCATCTTCCGCCTCGACGTAATATAATTTCCAAAAAACATAATTTATAAAAAAAAAAAAAAAAATACCGAGCAAAGCTCGGTCATCCAGATATTTCTTTTTATTTGTTTTAGTGAATCAATCATCAATTATCTAGAAAAATGAAAACTATAACTATTAACATTTATGTTAACTGTTAGTCAAGGAAGATCATGTAAATTTTTCAGCTCAATGTAAATAATAAAAATTCTACAGTGAGCTACTATTAAATCAAAATACAATTTATGAATGGAAATATTATTTTCAGAATTATAATGTAAAATATAACACAATGGATTCTAATTTTGTATAATATATTCATTTATTCTATATACAAATAGAATATCCGATTGAAAAATACTTTCTTGTGAAAGTACTGTGCTTTCTTGAAAAACTTTCATTGCCAATTCAAATGTGTGTTATAAGATTATGAACATTCATCGTAATAAAAGCATAGATTTCTTGAAATTTCGAAGAATACAAAAACTATTTTATTCCTAAAATTGATCACTTAATGAGCTATGCGGATGGTTCCTAGATTGGTGATAAACTGCATTCACTTCGTGATTCTCTTCATTTAATAATGAAACATTTCTGTGTATTATCTTGACGGTTCTTAAATGTGTAATGTACGTGGATATTTTTCCTCAAAAATGAATTTTATACATTAGAAAATATAAATTTGTGTTTGTTAAATTTGTGAATTACATCCATAGCTCACGAACGAAAGTTATACACCAATTGAAAGACAACGAAAAATTATACAATAAAATTTTGTGCTGTATTACTAAAAGGTACCATTTTATCAGTATATAAAATTATTCTATCAAATTAAGGCAGTTTTACACTTAACAAAGTGTAATTGTTCATACTGTTGTCACAACAATACGCTTATTTTTCACTCGAGTCGGGTTTTCTTTGAGTTCAATATTCAATATTATCTTCATAATGAATAAAAGATAAAATTTGAAAAAAAGTTTTGGTAACCAAGATGTTTTATAAATTTAAAATTTCGCGGAAAACAAAACATATTCAAGAAATTTCACGGAGGACAAGTCGAAGAGTTATTTGCGCAAAAAAATTTCAAAGAAAATGGGGTTTTTAGTTTTTAAGTGATCTTGATGACAGGCGGGAATGCGAAAATGGACTAATTAGGTGATTTTATAAATACATATACTAAAATATTGTTGTCGATTCAATATTTGCGAGCGACACAAACTTAAGACTAAATTTAATATACTCTGGCATATTTTCCATATGTCGAGTTTAAAAAGCAAGCTTTATCTGTCACTACCATGATCGCAATGCCTTAAACACTATCATCACCTATTTATTTGATTCCTCTAATATAAAATTATACACACAAATAGGTAATATATACTATATATTATATAAATAAGATAAGATTAAAAATATTAGGTGTTTATCTACACATGTCGAATAAACAGAGTGTTTCAGAAAGTTATTATAATACGTACGAACTGATATTTGAATATAAATATTATTAAAGAGAACTCTATAATTCTTCGAATAAATTTCGATTTTTTCTCCAATTTTCTAGATCAAAATATTTTGTATTTTATAAACACGTATTTCGACTTCAAAGTAGTCATCATCAGTATGAATTAGCTAGTTGAAATGATTCTCAGAGGAGATATGATATTTAAGGTTTAACGTTACAAACTTTAAACCAATTTTAATTCATATACTTAATATTTATGTAATGTAAGCTTTGAGAGTTGTTAGTTTTGAATAAAAAGCTATATTTACAAAACTTTCATGTCTTACACATATTTTAAATATCAAAAACAACACGAATATTATAATGAAGAATTGAAGGTGCCAAATAACAGAGTTAATTGTTAATATACTTATGGTTGAGTACAAATGCTTAAACTGTCGTAAGAAATCAAAAAATTCTTTAAATATCCAGTCCATACAGTATATAGTATTAATATGTATTATAATTATTATATGTCTAAATAGTTTACGAAAAAATGTTAAAAATACAACTTGTTTTATTTATAAAAAACTTTTTATATATTTAATGTTTTCTTCTACTTTTTATGGTTAAAAAATTTGGTTATGGATTCATTGGATCTAATGAACCAATTTTGCTCATTCTCAAACTTAATCCACCTCTTTAGTCGTAAATACGCTACTAAAATATCATAGCATGGTCCCTTTTCATTTATGAGTTATATTTATGACGGGCAGACGTACGGACGCACAAAAACGAGCTAATATGGGGATTTCAGAATAGTGTAGGTTATAAATTTGTTAGTGCTATCAATATTTGTTAGCGTTATAAACTTTAGACTCTGACATATTCTATATATCTCGAGTATAAAAACAAAATTAGCTTAGTTTATGGCGATGAAGTTTACATTGACACTACAAAGTGATGAATATATTAGGGTTCAATGTGGCTTACATTGTGAAGATTTGCTCAATTTTAAACAAAATTCATTACATTTTAAACTTCTATCTGTATATTTGTTAGATACCAAGCAGAGTGTTCATCGGCCTTTCGCAGTGATGGAACGCTTGATAAATCGTCTTTCCAACCTTTTTTACAATATAGATAGGTTATTTCCGTTTTTGATGATTTAATTCAGCTAGTTAAAATTGAAGTGGCGGTAAGCTAACATATTCATCATAAGAAAAGAAGGTAACAATAATTTCACTCTGAATTGTCATTCCTGGCAAATTTTCCTAAATAATTTGAGTTCAAGTTTTAGGTTCCAAGATCTTTTGTGTTTGAGCATATTAAATCTACGATATTAATTATGTTATTTTATAGTTTTCTCTTTATCATAGTCACAGTCATCAGAATATACTGCTTGTTTTTGCCACCCCTTAGTTTACTTAGTGCTAAACTGAGGTATTATTTATGTTTTTAATCATTGGGTGGGGTAAATAACACTTACATTTTTCACGATCGCGTTTACGGCGTCTATCATTGTTAGCCTTTCTGCATAAATACTTGTAGTATTCTACATATTACTGTGTTCATTCCTAATTATATCACAATCCCAGTAGAGTACTCCTGTCTGACTTTTATTCTGGTATTAATTATCAAGTTTCATATTTTTATGTATAAAATAGCAAATTTAGTATTAGTAAACTACACTATTGTATATTTCTTTCATTTTTAATTGAGATCAGTCAATAATAATTAAGTATAACCAGAAAATAATTTTGTGTCAGCCATAAGATAATCACGAATCTATTTCCAGTTTACTTGTAAAACAATTTCTTTGCCTACATTCAAAAAAGACTTTAAAACACCTGTGAGCTAAGGACGAATATTTCAAATTTTCAGCATATCTTTCAATAATAAATATTGAACTAAAATGAGTGAAATATGGACATAATTATTTTTATGCTACTGTGAGGCAACGATGGGATAGTATTTCATGATTGCTGCAAAAAGTGATTTTAAGATAAATGTGAAGTAATGTTGAACCATTATTTTAATTTTAAACAGAAAAGTTTTGTAAATAAAAATTGTATCCATTATTTATACAATGACTAGCTGATTTTCAATTTATTGAATTCTTAACTAATAATAATCTATAAATTACGAGTTTAAACTCTCTTATTCAGACGTATATGTCTATAACACAGCTCTATGTCTACACTATCATTATTTAAAATTTTAACCTGTATAGAAATGAAGAGATGATAAGCTAACAATGAGGTTAGTATAACTTAATATGTTCTAGTAAAATTCTACTTAGGACTTTGGACAATGTATAAAAAGGATGAAATCATATGTTATTCGAGTACAAGACGTGTCCCCTTTATATTTGTGTAATAACTCTGTACATAGTCTGCTAAATAAATGTATGATGATATTATCCATAGTACAAAAAAGATCCTAGTTATATACCTACAGGTAATAAATATATATATATTGATATCAAATTGATAAATAAAATTTTATCAATAATTTTACAAACAACCTGTTTTTTAACAAATAAAGTATCTACATACATATTGAATCCATTATTTAATATTAAACCAGTATTGGATTATTATTAGTCAAGAGAGTTCAAGTAAAATTATTAATTTTAATAAAAACTATTTTATTAATTAAAAAGTTATTAATATATATTTTATTATAATAAAATATATGCATAAACCAATTCTTATTACCTTGCTCTAAATGTAGGAAATAAAAAGTATTCCACTTTAAATTTTAAACTTTTTGAGTACTGATTTTATTGCTTAGATTAAATGTACTTAATTTTTGAAAATCTTTAATTAGAAGAGGCCACTTTTGCTACTCTTTTATTATTTTAAGTGAATGTTTTTGATTTTTTAAATTCCACTGTTGTGTTTTTATTTTTGACTTTGAATTTGAATTTTCTTTTACGAAAATGTGCACGAACGGGTATGATGACTGTTATGATAATGGATGGCATTTAATACCACCAGATTATGCACCGTTGCCGGAGGATGATTATCGATACAATACGTAAGTGTTTTTATTGATTTTTTTTCATTTTAAGTATTCTGATTTTGTATATGGTTTCCACGATTGAAGTCAGTTTAATTAAAAAATAGAAAAAGTTTAATTTGGTTGAAAATTTAAAACTTATGCAAAATTAAAATTTAAAACATTGGAAAATTTAAAATTGTATAAGATCTCCAATCAGAAGATACTTATTTGATTAAAAACGAAAAGTTTTTAGACGAAAATATCGAGGTGTGAACAGGGATTCCCACCGATTCAGATTTGATGGGAACTTTTTCAGACTAATTAAGTTTCTTAAATACACATTCTCCAATATATTAAATGAATTTTTCTTCTTAAAAATCAATTAATGTATTTCAAATTCACGTACCAAGTTATTCTACAAAAGTATCATACGGTATTGTGTAGTAATAATTACAATGGAATAAGTGAAAGAAATTTACATATAGCATAATGGCATCTTTAGTCAAATTTGAGGTGTCGTAAATAAAACATGTGATAAATTGGTTACAATGCTGCATGGATCAAGTTGCAATTAATCAAAATTTGAAAATTTCTATGATCTGAGAATTTCAAATTTTACACCTACACCTGTTAAATATTTTTAACATATACTTAGGGATTCATTCAAGACCAAAGCTGGTAATGTTAATATTTTAAAGATATTTTAGACACAAAATGATCTATGACAATAATTCTATTTAATGTTTGAAAATAAAAAATTCATTGTGCCATTACATAAAATTGAAGTAATCGGAACTAATTTAACTGATGACTGGTAATTAGATGTAAGCAGTTTTAACGAATTTAAAACTTCTGATTTCTTTAAATAAATTTTGATCCGTTGCATAGTTTTTATAGGTTTAAGTGAAACTTTCTGTATAATAATACATAAATATTAAATGGTACTATAAATATAAAGATATTGGAAAAGAAAAATATAATTGTCTGTACGAAATATACATGCGTAATGAATGCATAATATTAATGCGCAATTAAGCCATCGAATTATAAATTTGGTGATTAATCATGTTAGTATACTTAATTGTCATTACTTCGTGGTAGAAGGATTAATTTTATTAAGATTATTTAAATAGTTTATATGATGGATTATAATTATTTAAAATTATAAGGAAAACTGTATGATTATTTTATTCGCAAAATTTCGCTATAATTTTAATTTTTTTCTTTATTATATTACTTAAGGGCATCCTTAATAACTTGAGCTCCAACATCCGTCAAAAACGTCAAAAAAGTGTTCTTTGGATATCAATTATCGGATGTTGTGTTTTTACTTTTTCATTTTCTATTGTAATAGATAAAAGTTCAAATACAAAATAATGTTTTTTATTTTTTCAAATAAACCTTTTTTTCAAACATTTTTCCAAAAACTGTTTACATTCGCCCCAATTCCAGCTAAAATACAGCTCATTTACAGTATTGTAGTATATGTAATATTAGTTATAATATACTTTATTTTTTATGAAATTTTTTTATAAAGTTTTTGACACGATTTTGTACAGTTAATAATGCATTACGGCTTAATTTGAATGTTTAAAGTACTGGTTTATAGACAGATAAAACTCAGACGTTGTAACAACAAATTTATTGTTGGTTATTAGAAGAATAATTATTCATATTTTTTTATTCAATAGTACTTATTGATCATTTCGGTTATTTTAATTATTTTATTGTAATGTACCATTGAATTTTTTTTAAATACATATTTCTTGTATATATCATATTATTTGATGTATAACTAACTTAATTATGAATTTTTCCTCTGCGCAAATTCTGAAAAGTGAGGGATTTTCTATTTCGTAGTTGTTAAAATATTCAATTAGGCCTGTTTGTTGACAGACATCCTTTTTTTTTGTTATTGTAATAGGACAATGATTCAATCTCAAATGCTCAACTATTCGGAATCTTCCTAGAGCTAAATTTTGGTACTGTAATCAAAATAAGCCATGTAAATGAAAACATTTGGATGGGTATTGATAAATGATATGATATGCTTATAAGCACCGGGAACCATTAATTTGTTTGTGTATAAATGGGTACATATTAATTTTGATTTTACCCATTTATATACAGGTGAAATATGAAATTGTAGGGAATTTAACATGCAGCTGAATATTAAATACTTGAAAACATCTGCACAAGTCAATACCATTAAGTACCATCGTAATAATTTACGTATACCATCGTTAGTACTTAGCGGTACAGAATTACTATCCGTCCGTCATGTCCGCGTTTAACCCAATATCACTACTTCACAATATATGATCATCTTCGTTTATTTATTATTTCAATCCATTCAAACTTAGTGTTTACAATGGTGTATAAATTGTAATACTTGATTCAAACTAACAAGTTTTCCTAAAAAATATGTAGTAAAAACTTTTTTAGATTTTCTTTTTCAGTTTCTATTTTTGAAAAGTGGGAATACTAGAACACTTTGAATATTATAATTTTTATACGATAGAGAAAAATAAATTTTATTTGATTTTAATAATGTTATTAAATTGCATTTTTCTTGCCACTATCTTCGTTTTTGAAAACGTGTTTTTGAATGATAGGCATGTTTAGACGGTAAATAAAACAAGTGACTTAAGGAAGATTGAGATGGATATATAATATTTGATAACTTATAACGTCTTTGTTTTTTCATTATATAATCGGATTTAAACATATTTTAAGTGGCCATTTATAAAATATTTATAGGTATGTTGGATTTTTATGTTTTTCTGGCCAAATTAAAATTTTTCTCTTCATAAGAACCTGTCTTGCACTTTTAGGTATATTAGAAAAATAGAACAAAAATTAGACAAATTGGTCTACCCTTTCACGAGATATATGTTCTTTTTGTTGTTGTTGTTTATTTCAACTCTTAGTTATGTAATTGCGCAACAAATAAAAGCGAAGTTCCACGTCAATATCATTATTTGTTGTTGAGATAATTGAGACAAAATATTCTGAATGCACATGCATGCACACACACACAGACATCTCTCTAAAAACGTTGGATTTGAGTTCCCGTAACTTTGAAATGTAAAGACATCAACATTCGGAATTATCCTTAATTACAAGAACTTTCCGTTGAAAGTATAAAATTATAGTCTTCAGATATTTCAGATATACTTAATATGCAATATTATATTAACTGTATGTTGATGTTAAGACGTTACATTTTTCGGTATTGGAAATTTTCTGAAAATCGAAAGATCTAAATTGAAAATTTTCAAAACTCATGTTATGGTATAATAAAATTTTTAGTACCGTTTAAACTTAGTTTAATTCAAATCCATGTGGTAAAGTTTATTTAGAATTTGTTATTCACAATAACAATATTCATATGGTTTAGTAGTTTGATTGCGTGTTAAACAATCCACATAATTGTATAGGGATGGCTATATGTAGCTTGTTTTTATACTTAGCGTGTTTAATAGATCAATCAAGGGATGAGTTTTGTATGTTGTTAACCCTTATTTAATAATTAGACAGATTGTTGCGATCGCACGCCCTGCCTTGTTCATTTATGATTTCATTTACTTATATACAGATTGTTCATTGTAAAAACTTTTAATCAATTTTTGAACACTATGAATTATGGTAAATATATCATTACTAATAAGTTATATACCAGAATTATGTCAGGAACACTCGTTTTTACAAAATAAATAGCTAAAATTAAAGCAAACATTTCCTTACATCTCTCCTTTTATCTCAGTACTTATTTATCAACAATAGCGTTCATAGTCTGTTTTTCATGAGAACCATCGTGTCTATAAAAATAGTCAGTAATATAGTCCCAAATATTCAGCAGTAGTATTTTGAAGTTGGAAGAAAAAAATTAGGCAGACATGGTACGTAAGGAATCAATCTGAATTGAAACTCATTTGTTTCCAGATATCAAAAGCAAGCTGGTGCATTGTAATCAAAAACAACTCTGCTGTCGTCAAATACCGTAAATTTCTTGATTTTATTATTCCAACGATATAATAAGTTCGGTAGATAGTTCTCTTTTTGAAAATAATGGAAATTATCCCAAGAGCAGTCTAAAAAAACCAATGCGATTATCTAAGCAAGGTTTGCAATTTCGTCATTCTTGAATTTTTAGATCCAATATTCTTGAATTTGGACCCATTTTGTAATGTGTGAATAAATGGATTCTACAATATGGCTTTATTTTAGTGAAATATGGCTGTATATTCGAACGATGTATCCTATTAATTCTGATTTTGTTACGTGGAATGTTAACAAAACATGTAATATAGAATATTTTTTAATTTGACGGCCATCCAGTGTTGTGTTTTATAATTGTCGTAATATTATGATGGATCTTTCTAGTAGTATTCGATCTTGTTTTAACTCTATCAACCAGTATTGTTGTAAACTGTTTTACAGTGAACATAATGTACAAATAAAATTCTATTTGAGTATACTAATAAGGTTTATTTTATTAGATTGATAAATGAAAATATTTTGAGTGTATTTAAAATTATTGAAAGTAACATCAATCAAAAACATCTGTTTTGTTCAATAATTCATTCAATCAATTTGAGATTTGGATACGAATATCTACCACTCACCCTTTAAATACCATTTATCATAGCATATTATACACCAATTACAAAATTAAAGTACGTGGGTATATCGAAATCATACTGATAATGGGGCATTGATTTGGAATATGGAAGCTTTTTAACAAAAATTAATTCTAGCTTTAATCTTATCTTTTATACATATGATTATAATCTATGTTTTTTTAAAGTCCCTACTTTACATGTATTTTAATTTATCATTAACGCACTGCATCTGTACGAGTTGCCAGTATTTAAATAAATTAGCTAGGTATTGGTTTAAATCTTGAATAAAAAATAAAATCAATTTAGTTTCATAATAAATGTCTATATGTAAAATTTTGATTCAAAGTATATACAATTTTTTTTAAAATTCTATTTTATTAAAACTGGTTTCGGCTATAAAACCAATATTCACAATTGTGTAACATTGTTATATACCTTAAAAATAAAAATTTCAGCATTCGTTATAGACTAATCAAAAATATATAAACATATGAATTTGTAACATTCTGGTAGGCACGTTTTAGCATACACAACGTATAAAATTTCGAAAAATATACAAATATTTTCGTCAAGATACTGCATACAAAATTTCATAACATCTTTTGACTTATTTGTGCGCGAAAATAGTGTGTTTATTATAGATGGTCGCTATTCCCGTAAATTTTATGGACAACGTGTATCAAATTGTACTATTTCGTTTTTATGGTTACGAAATACTATTTTATCAATCACATGGTACATAAGTCTAAGAATGGTATATGATTAAACAAAGAGAATTCTCAAAATTTATTTTATTAACAAATTTAAATGAATAATTATTATTGATAATTATATTTCTATTGTTTAGAGATTTACTTTGTGAAACATTTTTTAATAAAACCAAAACAACTTTAAAACTAAAACTATAACTTAAAAATAGGTGAAACTTGCACGAACTAGATTCTGTTTTATTTTAAACAATTATATTTTCTAGAATGTGAGTGTATTAATACAAAATTTTGATCGTGGCGCATCATTGAATATACACTTTACGAATATTCAGTAAAGACTGAGAGATCTGCATAAGAGCAAAGAAAACAATCAGAATCTAGAGGGTAGACAAAGTTGCATTTCGGTAATTGTGAGACATTCTGTATTTGGTGACCCGAAGAAACAGGTTGAAGTTTAAATAAAAGTTTCACGTCATAGTTTACTATACGAGATCTCAAACATTACCGAACGATAATGATACGGAATTTGAAGCCATTAAAGGTATACAAAAGAAACGGATGTGGGATGATTCATCAAAAGATCAATTTTAAAGTACAACATTTTTAAAGTGTGTGTGAATTTTGTGTAACTATCTATCTAGTGTACATTCAATAAATTTTACTAAAAAAATTTTTTTAAAAGATCCATACACACAATCTCTCTTTATGACTTTTGACTGGATCCTATAACAAAAAAATAAAAAAGTTTATATATACAGTTTATTATATTGACAGACACTAGACCGGATGCTTTATTATTATAATGGATAAAAATATTTTTATATTTTTGTAAATATTATTTTAAATGAAATTATTTTGAAGGACCCACTTGTATATTTACATCGATAATTCTTTTATATTTCAAGTTAACAAGGAACCTGCAATCGATGTTTAATTAACGCATGTGGTTTAAAATCATTAGCGATTGCGAAGTTTTAAGAGCTTCATATATTATCAAATATTTCCATAATACTTTAGACAAACTAAAAAAAACTACAAATTTCTATGAATCCAACATCAAACGCTTTTGTTTAATAAGTCATAGTATATATCTTTTAGTCTAAAGTCTGTAACTCCAGCAAATATTGACATATTTGAATTAAAAAATTTGACAAACAAAATGTTTGATAGATTTTCAAATAAATAATTAAATTATGCTGTGTGATTTTTTTGTTAATTGAAGTTTTTATTTGGTTAAATGTTTCGATAAAAATTGATTAAAAAAACAAGTGAAAATAATAACTAACAAAGTTAACTGTTTAGTTACTTGACATATGGTTTAGAAAATTATTAAATTATTAAATAAATTTTATTAAATGTCCAAAATATACAGTCCATACAGTTATAAATAAATAAATAAATAAATATATATATATATATATATATATATATAATAAATAAATAAATATATATATATATATATATATATATATATAATATTCTCCGCCGCACCGGGAAATGAACCTGTGAACAAGTCTTTTTCAAATAAAAGTAATCTCAAATTCGTATTAATGACGACAGGATTTAGTCTAATTTACAAGCTAAAATTTTTAATTTGTGAAAGGTTTTAAAGTAAAACATCAATATATAAATTAAATTCCTTAATATAGAAAATTTGCACCGAATATTATGAATTTAAAATGGAAGTTTCCTATATCGTTTAGTACAAAACGGATATAACTGAGATACATACTTCTTTTTCTAGTTTTACATGAATGCAATTGTTTGTATTACAAATTTAGGTTACCGATCACTTTCATAGATAAATATTCGTAGTAAATGTATTTTTTGGATGTAAAATCTTGTAGACTGTATGTCGCCATGCTGTCTACCCATATAATTTTGATAATGTCTGTCTCTTTTACTCAAATCAATATTACTTTTTATTTCATTCTTATTTTTACCTGCACAGGTGTGAAGATTTAAGATATGAGGTCAGTGCATTCTTTTGGACAACCATTTATATGGTTATTTGGGTGTAGTATAAATATAACTTTGTATAACAAAAGTTTTTTTATTATTATTATTATTATTTTTTTTTTTTTTAATTTGGTCAAAGATCCGTATTACAATATGTTTAAAAGTCTTTCGGAAGTAATAAGATCATCCTCTTTTAATTTTTTTTTTTCAAAACCTTAATTCATCAAATTTAACTTTGGTGCGTGTTAATTTTATAACATGAACGATTAAACTATTAAAACTGAACTTATATAGTAACTAAAAAGTTTGTAACTTACTAATGTAAAACGTTTAACTCTGCACTTAAGAAGATTTAATACTCAATAGAACTCGATCCAATTTTAATTTTATACAAATTACTGTTATTTGTAAAAAATTGTTAATACTATTTATTAATTTGTTATTATAATATTTCAAATGGTTTTTAATTTATTTCTTTCGTGTAAATAAATGAGAACCTTGCTCAATAGAAAAAATAAATTGTAGAAAAGTATTTTTTATTTAAGGACGTTCCACATGTTAAATACATATTTTGCATATGAAATTTCTATTACAGCTATGTTCTTAAATAAATAAATTTTTATGTAAATAAATGCTACTTATTAAGACTATATATATAAAATTAACATCGTTCCCAACGATGATTCCAATGTAAATTACGATAACTAATATTGAAAATGATTGAGATTCACTGAGTTCTTTGCATTACTATTCTCATAGTAGCAATATAATAGTAATTCCATTGTGCCATTTTTCAGATTCTTTCTCTTATACTTACCAGATCTCGAAAAAAGGATCGAAAACGATCAAAAGTAGTGTATAATTGCTATATCTTCAATTAATGATTTTCAGTTTTTAAAGATAATCATAAATTGATTTTGTGATCTATTATAAAACGTTCGCTTCAACATCAACCAAAATAGGGTCAACGTATTAAATATGCAATTGTTTTAATAGGCACTTTTTTAAAACTGTGGAAAATAAATTTCTATATTTATAGAACATTTAACTTTTGTGTATTTAAATCTTATAAAATATTCTTAAAAGAGTGATTTTCTTGGTAACTTCCTTCAGAAATTGTGAATCTCTGAAATAGGTGATAAAAAGAAAATGGAACGAATGGAGTTTTGAATATGTTTGAGTAATGTTTTAACTATTTATAATTATTAACACTATTTCTTTAAAATACGTCTATATACAGTGTGTACCAAATCATGTGTAATAACCCATTGGAATAGAAAGATCGATTTAAATAATTTATATACCCTAAATATATTACTTAAAGGTGTTTATATATATACTCTAAAATATCTTATATTAAATAATATATTATCAGGTCGAATAATAATTGAGGTTCAGATTTTATTTCATAGTCTGTTGTGATCAAATTAATAGCATTAAAAATCAGCAAACTACAATAAGCGATAATTAATTCTGAAAAATGATAGGAAATTCGATATTTTCATGCCTTAAATACAATTACACGAATAACGAAATTCATTTCTTCCAGCCTCAAATACCTTAACATTCATCAAAATTCACCATGAGCATAGAACTTGTTTACAATTTAACTCAATTTCTATCATCAATAGAACGCAATAACTATTTTTTCGTTTTATTTTTCAAAGTTAGAAAAAAGTTTTGAAGCATTCAGAGAATTTTCTTTCAGAGAACTTCATATTCAGGTATTTGAGGCACAGAAAAAATTATGTTTAGTATATAGTTTTTTGATTTTAGACTTATTAATTTGATCTTAGCAGACTGTGAAATGACAGCTTATAGCTGTTTGAGTAGTATATTTTGTTAAATTTTCCTTTCTACTCCAAATTAAATGGTGATTCCACTTGAACTTGGACGCACTGTAGGTATAAAGACTTTATTATACGTATTATATATATATATATATATATATAGGTATCACAAGCTGAAGTGAGACCACCCAATAAAGAAATTATGCACTCATATCTATCATCTCTCTTTTATGGTCTAATTGCAGTTTGTATTTGGTATATGCGTTAGTAAGTTGTTTTTCAATTAAAATTGCACTGAATCTAAAGACTTTATGAAAAAAAAAAAGTTTAATACAAAAGTAGTTTAAAAAAGCTTACATTTTTCACCTTACTGTAAACATTTTTCCATTCACGAAATAACGTAACTTCTTAGACGAAAACCACTCTTTTAAAATAATGACTGAATCTTGTAGTGTAGTAGTGAAATTCCTGTGTATTACTTGAATAGAAATTAGACACCAGTGGTAACAATAATACGCTGGGCAATCAATTTTCTTTATATGTACAGTATTTGAACAATTAACTTTGATAGTTGTTTTCTGTTTTTATATTGAATTGGATGAAAGTTCTATTTTGAATAAAAATAGTTCCATTTATAAATTATATTTAGAATATTTAAAAATATTAATTTTGAATTAACGTTTATAAATATGAAGTGTTTAGGGATCAAATAATGAGTGGATTGACTACTTCAAATTAAAGAGTTATCCACTTTGTCTAACAGTCATAGATCACTAAACAAATTTATAATTATGATGTTGATGATGATACCTATTTAAAATCAAATTTATCTAATTCCACCTAAAATCCATTTCTAATTACTATATCTAATAGAGAACTTTTTTTATCATTGCAAATTTATTCAAAAATGAAAGAAGCATTTATTTGGTGTATAATAATACATATTCTAGTAATTATATTTTTATTGAAAAATAGCTGGTCCGGCAAACGTCGTTTTGCCACATTTTTCTAATTAACTTCAACATTTTCTAAGTATAATAACATATTCTTAACAACTTTACTCTATTTCTTAATACTGAAAGCTAAGGCAAATTAGAATAAATAATGATATTAATATATATTTTAAAGTATACCCGAACACGTTGCGGTGACTATTGATATTACATCGATTGCATGCAAAATTTGAAGCAGATTGGACGAGGGAATTCCGTTGTCCCATACAAACTTTGCCTCTGCTTTTCATCCCATTAGGGGTAGAATTTCAGAAAATCTTTTCTTTGGGGATGCCCGGTATTTGATGTGTTACCCACTATTTGGTGTGGTATACTCGTGAAACGAAATATTTATATATACACTCGTGTTTGATGTGGGACACCCGGTACCTCGATCAGCCACAATTCGTGTATATTGTAATGTGGTTCTCATATACTTGATGAAAAATAGTAAAAGGAAGTCCAGAACCACTAATATACAAAAGAGGAGATAAATAAATTCTATTTTGAATAGCTGACCCGGGTAAACATTGTTTTGTTATATAAATTATTTCTAATTAACATCAATATATCCTAAATATAATAACATATTCTCAACTGTCTATAACTAAATAATGAAGCTGCGGCAAATCAGAAAAATTATGATATTAATTTATATTTTGAAGCATACCCACCCGGTTTACGCGTTGCTGTGTTATTTTATACATTTTAATAAATGATATTACATCGTTTACATGCGGATGCAATTCTACCCTTAGGGGAAGAATTTCAAATCCTTTCTTATCGGATTCCCGGTATTTAGTGTGCACCCGGTACATTATATGCACCCGGTATTTACCTGGTATTTGCTGGGGTACACCCGGGATTGCGTTCACCCCATAATTTTTGCTGTGGTACACATACACTTGATGCAAGGTATATGGACCTCCTGAACCAAGAATGATTCCGGTAATACTTGAACAATGCGATATGCACACTTTATATAGTTGACAGTTCGTCATACTGCTAGTGAGAAGAGATAAAGAAGTTTTATTTTGAATTTCAAAATTAGATTTTGGTTTCTATGGAAATGATGATTTGTAACATGTGAGAAAAAAAAAGACAAAATATGTTTCACAGCTAGGAACATTTTGTATTCGAAAATTAAATTGTCGTTTATAGTATTTTCTTTTACTTATTATTTATGTTTCTCCGTTTAAACCTTCCCTGAACTTTCACGAATATTTCAAGACCAAAATTAGCCAAATCGGTCCAGCCATTCTCGAGTTTAAGCGAGACTAACGAACAGCAATTGATTTATATATATATATATATAGATATATATATATATGTATAGATATATATATATATATACATATATATATATAGATATATAGATATATATATATATATATATATATATATATAGATATATAGATACAGATAGATAGATAGATTTCATTTTCTTAAAAATTGATCATAAATAAAAATTTTTCACAAAAAGTAAAGCCAATTCAAAAAATTAAATATATAAATAAATAAAAAGTAAAATATAATTTTTAAGCAAAATTTTCTATAAATAATATCTTTGTCAACACCTTTGGAAGTCGCAGTAAACAAATTAATTTAAAACTATAAATACGATTTGCGTCGGTAATTGGTGACAAGAAAATAATTTATAGAAAAATTAAATTTATATAAAACTATTTTTATTTCTTAGCTATTATTTTTGTAGCATGTTCCATTTTTCCGTTTAATTTCTACTTTTTGTGAAAAATTTTTACTTTCTGGTGTTGTATAAAATACTTTGTCATTTCACCAAGAATTTTTTCTATACTCACAGTAATATTTTCTTATTTTGTACTTTTAAGAGCCCATTTTTTGTAGTCATTACACCATTTTTGTAGTCCTTTCTACCTATTCAAAAAAATAATGGCGAATGAGTACGTCTACTTATCTGAAAAAAGCAAACACTTTTTCTAAGCATTTGTAAGAAGTTTTTATACCACTTCTTTCTGAATTTACAAAGGAGGAAGAACTTGAAATTTTTAATTTCCCCACTGCACCATATCATATTTCTCAAATTCTTGAACAGTTCACCGTGAATGAAGTAACTATGTTAAATTAATAAAAATGATTTTAACACAAATACGTTACCAGAATACGATCTAATTACTGAAAAAATCATTAAAGGATTGCCTAGAAGAGGTGCAGTTATGCTGAATATGATCTATAATGCCATTCTAAGACCAGGATATTTGCTATGCCAAGTAGAAAGTGGCACTGGTAATTATGATATCACTTAAAAAAAGTATGATATCACTTCGTATATATTTATTAATTGATTGCCAATATTTGGAAAAATACTAGAAAAACTTATACTGAAACGTATTAACACACTACACTCTACATTAGCTACATTTGCTGTTGTTAAAGCTATATTGCCTCAGCATTATGATCCGAACATAGCAATAAAACAACTTCAAGAACATTTAATCTAAATTAATTAATGCGCAACGAAATGGCTTGTGTCAGTTAATGAATCAAATTCACCTATTATTGTATTCAGAAAGTGCAGAAATATCTCTCCACAAGTATACATAAATAACAAAAAATGGGTGCGTATATTTATGTACGCGCGTCAGAAGTTATACTTCTTTGGCATCATTAAAAACAATTTTTAATTGCATGCAAATAATTAATTACAATAAAATAAGAAAAGTACTGGAGAAAAATAGTCAACACAGTCAACAAAGCTCAGTTTAAATTAAATAAATATATATTTTCTTACATTAAGTGTAACATAAATCATAACAACAACTTCAACCTGTGAATTTTGTGCGTATCATAAAGTTTCACTCTCATCATTTTTTCATAACGCGCCTAAAGAAGTGTAACTGCAAAAAATTATATCAAGAATTTATTGTGTAAAGTATCCTGTAATGTATTTAGATAAATGTTTTCTTGGCGCACTCACATTTGGAAAAAACGGAAGCAACTAGGTCTCAAACTTTGTAAATATTACTAATTTTTGGGCAGAAAAACACAATCATTTAAAAATAAGAAACAATTTGAACTTATGGAATCCTATTATAGTGCACAGCATCAAATTCCAACATTGAAATTCTTGATAGATTCCAATTTAAAATGCTTTTAGCTATGACAGATGACCCCTACTTTCTAAATAGTTTAAAGTGAAATATTGAAATGTAGTGCAAAATACTTTGAAAGATTAGAAACACATGCAAATTTATTAGCATAAAGTCTGCTAGACAGTAGTAAAGAAACTCAAAGAGCTAAGAGATCTCAGATAATAGAATTCCTATAGATTTAATATAGATTTTAGTGATTGTGGCATACTTTGAGAGACCCTTGGTGTTTGAGGCATTTTTATTAAATAAATTGTGTAAAATAAACAACTATTTAAAATTATAGCATCAGCCTCTATACTTTTAATTATTTTATAGTTTTAATTTTTTAAGTTATCAAAATAATTTTAAATATTAAGAAAAATTATAATTTGTTATCACTAAATAGCAAATCAATGCCACTATGTCATCTTCCACATAATATATGCAGATTAGAAATAGAAAAAAATTGTTTTTCCTATTAATTTGGATAGCTCAATAACGAAAAGGAAAAGAGACAGTAGGAATTATATTGCATTGTTAGATCTCATAAGTGAGTATGCAATTCTATAGATTCGCGATCCATCTACAACCCGTAAGAGATAGAAGAAAATTATAATACACATTATATATAGACTTTTTGTATTTTAATAATGTTTTTTATGTATTTAATAATGTTAATAACTTGAAATAGTTCAAAGGGAATTGGTACTCAACCACATGTAAGATATTTGAACAATTTATTAATTATATTCTTCTTCATTTGTTATTTAAATTACTAGACAAAATTCAAATCAATGTAAAGTGGCTTTAGTTTCTTGGAAATATTTTTATTATATACAAGAAAAAATGAAATTTTCTCTACCATAAAAAATTCATTATCACAACAAATAAGCTAACGATAATATAATAATTTTTCTAGATAACCTACACTCCGCTTTTCAATTAATTTCCTGTTTATATCAATCATAATTTTTTTTTTTTTTCAAATTAAAATTACATTTTAATAATTTTTATTAATATTATTTAAAATGACTCATATTTAGATAAATTTTGTAAAGGTTGAGTCATAAAATTGACGTTCATATTGCACAAAATATGATGCACAATTGTGCATAATTTATTACGTCAATATTTTTTTATTTTATCTTTTACTAATCTAAATTTTAAGCATTTTATATTATTTTTTTTTTATTTTGTACATTTAAATGTTAGATATATCCGTTTGTTGTTTGTATGAAAGTTCTATAGATTATTTGTTATTAACGAAGGATAGGACGTTTACGATATCTTTCCCATGTATGTATATTTAAGGATGTAACACATCGATAATGGGTAAGTTGCCCCTAATTTTTTCATTATCTTAAAATGTTTAAATAGTAATACTTATTGAGATTTTCCTTTTTTGAAACAAAGACAATTTTTCCCCTTTTTTATCTCCACAAATTCATACAACGTTGAATATCATATTTTCAACTTTGCATAACATTCAAATAATATATCACTTGTGATATTTTTAATTATTAAAAAAAAAAAAAAAAAAACTATGGAGACACAAAGATAACAAGCAGTTTCTTATTTTGTTACATATTTTTTTATCATTGCTTGTAAGAAATACTTCAGCGCCTTGTTTAATTGAAATAAAACAGAAATAATTTCGAAATTAAAACTATTCGAAACTTTGAATTGAAATATTTAATTAACCACATATTTAGTAGAGAAATAACCAATAAATGTCGATTTTTTTATTGTACAAGCTATCGTATGTGTATAGTTTTATATGCAAATTTTTTTGATGGCAACTAGCCTATTCGGTTCAGAAAAAAATTTTGTGGATAGTGCTTTGATTGTATCGTTTAATCATTCCAACCAAGATGACCTAATATTTATTATGCTAATTATCATAAAAGAGAATAAACATTGTTTTTATCAATAGAATCTCGCATAGTGCATACAATTTTTGAGAATAGATGCTTTTTTCTATTCGTTTTTCTCTTTATTTGCATTTTTAAACCAGCTATAATCTCTCAATGTCAAGATTTATATTTAATTATTTATAGTCCATTTAAACCTAGCCGATGGTTACTTATGAGACATAATTTTTATACTCGACATACATAATATGTCAGAATGTATTAATTCTCAATAGTCTAAAGTTTGTAAATATTGACCACATAAACAAAATCTTGGTATAGGTGCTCATAGAATCATCTTATTGGTCAATTTTTGCATATCCGTCCATCCGTCCGTTTCGGTGATGTAGTAGGAATAAAAAGTAAGATCAAGTTCGTGAATGAGCAAAATTGGTCAGTTTGTCATCGATCCATGATACAACTTTTGAATCATTAAAGATAAAAGAAAATTTTTAAGACAAAACTTGTTTGTTTTTTCAATACAAACTTTTCAAAACTTGTGCTTGGTATATTTCTTTGTAAAATGATTAGATTCGCGACTATAATAGCTCAAATTTAGCTAATAAGCCCATATATAATTGCAATACATTTTATTATTTTATGTGTATTTTATAAATACTCATCATTAAAAGTAGTTCAAGCATTGATACTGAACCATATGTCCGGAATCTAAACAATTAGCTATATTAGTTGTTATCTTTAATTACGTTTTGTTTATTTAAATTGTTTAGTTATCTAGTATTTGATCCTCAATTAAAAAAACATCAAATCGTTTACAACTATATTTCATCAGAAATTTCGAAAAAAACTTTTATAGCTTAAGAAATAAATAGAAAAGTCAATAAATCAAATATTTGATTAATTGGATAAACGAAATGAAATCGATAATTAGATTTAACTCTAAAAAAACGTGAAAAAAAAATAAATTTTTGAAATTTTTCAATACTAAAAGTTGTTATTTTAGTCTAATCTCAGTACTTATATATTTTTTAATATCCAGAAGTTATTTGTAGCTCAAGAATCAATTATCCATTTTTTTTCGTTAAATGCCTTTATCGGCGCTATAAGTGGTAATAATAACTCAGTGAGGGTGATTGTATACTTTACACTTATCCATATTACTTTAAATTATCCTTATCATATGTTTGCTATTAATTGTTGGTAGTAATAATATAAAAGGGATTTATGTATAAAAATTTTGGAAATTCCCAAATTTAGACCAATACGTTTATACCTGTTCAAAACAACATTTTTTTTTTTCAGGTAAAAATAAATTTTTATATTCTATATAGTTGTATTTAAAAAATAATGTGGGAAAACACATGAATTTTTAATAAATAGTAGTGAATTTTAATGTTTTTAAGTAGGATTATCTTAGTAGATTTTATTAAACATAACGAAGTATTTTATTTGTAATTTTTTGGTATTACAAAGCTTGGATTTTTTGTTTTATCATTTGCTAAAATGGACACTTAAGGGCTAATTTCTGCTTATTTAATGATATAAAAGTTAGGATGATTTTATTCAAATATTTGCAATGAGGCCAAATTTGCACTGGTACAATATTTGGATAATAAAACTGTATTGTGGAAGGAGAATCTTTGTGATGAAGGTTGGATGATCTGCAATTCTTAAAAGCGTGTTAAATTTTAATTCAACTGTCAATTTTGAATTGAAAATTATCAATATATATCTATATATATTTTGTCAAGACCATTTTGTCGAGTGATTTACCATTGTTTTTTTCACTTTTTCTTTTTCTATACGAAGCTTTATTCGTGACCAATTTAAGAAATTCGTAATTTAGAAAAGAACTTAATAGAAACGAATTTTTTGTTTTTTCCGAACGTAAAATTAAAACAAATAAATTATCTTTAAAAACTATGTTTAACATCAAAGTTTCTCTTTTAGCCAATTGAAATCATTTTTTTTTTAGCACAAATATTTGCTTGTTTATCTTGCTTTTAGTATAAGGTATAGTTTCTATTGGAAATTTAATTATTGATTGATAACTATGAATCGACTGAACTAATATATGATTATAATGTTTATAATTTTAATTTACAACTATTTCATGTAACATTTTATAAAATAATTTTGTGATATTAAGAACTCTTAAATCAAATAAAATATTACATTGTTTCGTTACCTGTGAACTTTAATATAAAGGTTACACCGCGCATATAATGGATTACACTTAACGATAATCCATTTAATATTTTGTAAATGAATAAAAAGGTGTTGGCAGCACGAAGCTTTTGAATATTTTTATTTAATTACTTAAAAAACATATAAACAATAATAAAAATAAAATATGTTTATTGTATCCATTTTTTTAAAAGGTATAAACAAAAAATTAAAGAGGCAAAGTGTTGATGCGATTCAATCACAGAAATCTTATTCTATATCATTTGATAATATTTTTAACCACAAATATTCATTAGATTACAAAACATAATAAAAGAAGTTCTAAATATTCGCATAATACAGTGATATAGAAAATGCCAGATTTACGATTAAGATGCTCTTGGATATTTCTTATGTGGGAGCCCCTTGCTAATTTTAAATTAATGTATAAAAATGCACGTTAACAAAATAATTTTTGAGTAGTTCTTTCATTATAAAATAAAAATCTCTAAGCAAGTGCCATATATTATCCTTTTTTAATACGAGACTGGTAATTTTTTATTCTATATTCTTCATTTAGAGGGGGGGGGTAATATTACTCAAATGCCTTTATGTCAATTCGGCTCTTCATATAGTTATTAAAATTCGATGTACTATTATCGATATTGATTTTTGTTACTACAATGTTTAATTTTCAAAACTTTCGATAAAAATAAGCAAAATTGAACATTTTGTATTTGGCACAGTTGTAAATAATATTTTAAATTTAACAAAAATTATGTAAAATTCTTTTTCTGTAAACGTTGTGAACCGAAAAGGTTATAAATAATCATGGATTATTGTATCGATGCCACCCAAAATGAGGATCTATGCAAAAATTCAGAATTTTTCACTTATAAGAAAATAGAGTTTCTGGGATTTGAATCCTGACATAAATCATTCGTCAAAGCGAATTACATACAAATGTAAAAATTAGTTAGGCTAAAATTTATCATCTGATTGTTTTTAATGTTTTCAAATACTTATTTTAATATATTTAAAAAAATAAAATAAATTGTGTATTTTAGAGTATTCAATATAAGTTATTTTGTTTGTGTTTAATGTAGGCCAAATCCAATCTAAGTTATAGGTCATTGAAATTGTGTGCCTAACTTTTCCAACGAAAAAATATAGGGTACTTCGGATAATAATAATAATAACGTCAAACTGTCTTGCAAATTGGTTGGAAAACAAAATTTAATAAAAATGGATTTAAGATTGAGTTACGGAATGCTAAATTTATTACGGATCATACGGTAATAAATATTAATATTGAACTCAATAACCTGTATCTGCTAAAACATTTTTATAATTAGACATTATCAATTTTAATTTGTTTCCAATTCTAAAATCTCGAAGTTTGAACTTCATAAAAGTAGAAAAATTTATAAATCTTTTTCTATGGTTGAAAGTTTAAAATTTAAATATTAAGATTAAATTGTCCAAACAAAAATGTTGACTGCACTATTTCACATAAGCTAACTGAAATGAAATACACTGGGAATATTAATCGAAGCTTGTAAAAATATTTTAGTTTAAAATAAATATAAAAATGACTTCACGACCAAACACAAATCTAAATTACGTTACTCATAATAATAATACGATTGTCATAAAATCATTATTAAAATAAAAGCTTTTTATACATGACATTAAAATCTATTACGTTCTGAGTTGTGACCCCATTAAAAAAGGAAATCATATATATATATATATATATATATATATATATATATATATATATATATATATATATATATATATATATATATATATATATATATATATATTAGATATTTTTTATAGATAAATACAGAGAGTAAAGTGTTTTCAAACGAGACTTTCATAATTTCAAAGTTTTAAAATGTCTAAATAGATAAATATAAATACTTACAGACTTGAGTAAATTTGCCTGGGAAACAGCATCGAAAAATGTCGGTGTATTGGCAAAGTCGTAGGTATGCATGAAAAAATCGGAAATATGCATAAAATTTTAGAGTATGTATGTATTTGCGTATTCTTTGGAATCAAAAAATCAGTAAATAAAAATTAATTCATAAAACTTAATGAAGAAATGCATAATCAAGACAAAAATTTTCTTTTATTTTGCAGCTGAACGCTTTATAATTTTAGTAGCTAGAAAGAATACATTTGAGTTAGACATAAAATCGTGCGATTCACAATCTGATGCGCTTTCAGAAAAGTAAAAATGCTTCCACCTGGAAACGACGTTTCAGCATTAGTCTTTAATAATAAAATATGTATTACTTATAGAAATAATCACAATACAATTATATATTTATAATAAATGTTAATTAGCTGTGTTTCAACTGGAACTGGTGGTGGTGGTGCATTTAAACTGATTATGAAAAACTTTTAAAACTAAACTGATTGTTTTTAAAAATATTTGCCTTTGAACATTACTTTTAGCTCGTATGATTTAAATGCTGGGTCATGTACTCATGGATCCAAATTGAGCGATTTTTGCCAAAATCGAATGATTGCAATACTGCATGGACACATACATACCTACTGTAGAAAATTGAAGGTCGTATTAATTTTCCGCGTGTAGTCGCACATAAAATATTTGAATCACAAACGCACATACGTACAGAGGCACAGACACATAAATCAATAGATAAATATTTGTGAAAAAATATGGGGTCATTTATTATGTTGATTCTTACGGAGAATTTAAAAACATTTCTTTTTAAAGAAATTTAAAAAATACAAAGTATTGAAGAAGTATTGAGAAATTCTCGTGAAATTGAAACTGCTTCATGTCACCGTCATCATCCCCACAAAAAGGTGACAAAAATATATTAAATATTTCTACCGGATATTTTAATTTTGTGAATTTTTATGAATCGAATATTATGCATTATATACTGAAGGAATCTATTTTTCCGATTTCTCTTTTCTATATTTCACATGTTTTTCAACATAGCGTCCTTTATTCAATTTCAATTTTACTGTGATGAAGAAGAGGGTTTAAGCAACATTTAAGAGAAAATTTTTGGATTTATGACAGTCACTATAATACCGTTCATAGTTCGTTCTCAGTCCGATTTCGAAATGATAAAATATTATCAAGTAAATAATATGTGTGTGTATTCATACATTCGTAGCAGTCAATTTTCACTCAAATTCCATTCTAGTCAAGATTAGTCTCGAATAATACTTTGTTTGAGCGAGATCAAACTTATCTCCAATACTTTAAGTATATTTTAGTTTTAATTTTAATTGAATTTGAATAATATTTTTATTAAAGTAGTACTACTTGGGTGAGAGAACTAAACAAATGACTTTCGAAATTTTGAGTATTTTCTTGTCTTTTTTTACTGTTATTTTCTTCAAAATTATTTTAAACGAACTCCATTTGACAAAACTGTAAAAATTTATCTTCTCATTAATGAAATAGATATAGAAAGGGGAATATTCTTCTTCTTTTTTCTAAGCTTTACACTTGGATGCACCCACATTCTTCTTATTGCTTCAAGTTTACTTCTTATCTTGATAATATTGTCTTCTCGATCTAGAATAAGAGCCATAGTAGCTAATTCTTCAATCGAAAAGTACAATAATATTTTTTTCTTCGAAAATATTTTATTAATTTTCTAATGTTATCAATTATTTGCAGGCCAAATATATCCTACTTTGATTATTGACAATTCAAGAGTAAATCGTCGCAAACGAACAGTGAAAGGCATTGTAATCAGGATCGGACCTTACAGTTGACACTCGGTATATAGATTTGTATTCGTGTATGTATCAATGTAATAGAAAACTGGCTATCTACATGTTTGTAATCAGTTACTACACCAAATACAAATACGTTTTTTTTACTTTTATTCTTGATCTATCTGAGTACTCTTTCAAGCATATTACAATAGAAAACATCAGTATTTATACTTGTAAACCACTTCCAGCCAATGAGCAAGCTAAGAGCTATGTCACGTTTAGACTGTGACAACATACCTTACATCATGCAATGTATAGTGTATGTACAATATATTGTATACTATGACATAACATTGTAATTGGTCAAAGTGAAACTACCTATTTATAATATATGGCATGAAGCTTTAAAGCTTTTAAATATATGTATTTTTATATATGTGTGTGTATGTTATTGGCCTCTATATATACAGCCTACAGATTAATTCTCCTTCAGTAAAACTGATAAAATGTGTTTATACAAGTTGAGGAGATTGACAACCGTACACAAAAATGAAACAATTCGCTTGTGTTCATAATAAAAATAATAACTGATATATAGTCAATACATATATTTGTGCATTAGCACAGTACTTAAAGAAACATGCAAAATGGGTAAGATAAATGAGAGGATCACACATGACAAGATCTGCAGTAAACTACGTATTAATTGTGGTGTAGCTTGTAGCACATACGACTAGCAATAAGTTGGTCCTGGGTTTGATACCCAGCAGATGTGTAATGTTTTCAGTTAAATCCATCTTTCAATTGAAATTTGTATATAGAAGTCATATGAAGCTCCAGCAAGTTTTTTTTAAATAATATAAGACAGACGATAAAGTTTTATATTTAATATAATAGTCTATCTTTCTTTTTGTTATACCTACATTATTATCGTCTACGGCATTTTATGGATTTTTTTTATCAAGGATAATAATTGATATGTCGAATTTACAGTCCATATAATCTTCGTACAGAACACAATATAGGGAATTATTTAGTATTTGATATGTTTTTTGGATACCTTATTTTGAACATAAATATATGGTATTGAATAAATGGCGATTTGAGACAATTTGAATTTGTAAAAAAAAACGGTACCATAAATAATAAGTATAAAAAAAGAATGGAAGGCAGGATATAAAATTATTCATAAAAAATTTGCGATACAAGTAAATCCATAACAATTTTGTTGCGTAGGTGTGAATTCATACGCTAGTATTTTCTCAATGAAGTAAATTCATGTATCCTAAAACAAAATTTATTTCATAGTTTGCCTGTGACGAATATTGCATAGATAAGATAATTAAACAAGAGTAAATATCAACAGATAAATGTTACGATGTGACACCGATCAGTATCATTTGAACTATTTTTTATGATTAGCATTCATAAAATACTCTAGGTGTGCAGTCCATACAATTATAAATACATATATAATAATGTCTATTTCAAATATATGTTTTGATTAGCTGATTTTGAACTGATATTGTGGCTAATATAAACAATTTACGAATAAAGTTTCAAACAAAAGTTGTTTGGTTTTTTAAAACATTTTTTATTTTTAAATTTTTTTCTTTTATGGTTTAAAACTTGCATCAATTGGATCCAACGGATAGATTTTGCTTATTCAAGAAGATATACTCACTTTTTTTTACAATGGACACCCGTATCAAAATTTGTTTGTGGTATCAATAATTTCTTGCGTCATTTTAATTTCAGACTAATATTAATATACTCTAACATATTCTATATATGTCGAGTAAAAAAAAAATTTCAAACGCTAAAAATAAGTAAAAAATATCACTTATTTTATATGGATGGTTCCTGAGGGATTAAATATTTAAAAAATCAACTGATTTGTAAGTTTATAGCTTGTGATGTTTTATTCCGTGATTAAATCCTTAATTAAATGACATTGTGTGAAAAGAACTATGGAAATAATTTCACCGTGAATACTTTTAAAACTCCAGAAATTTTATTTTTAAGCAACAACGCAAACATTTTTCTAAAAGTTATCTAATAACGCCAATTAACTGAATATTTCTAAAATAGTGAAAAATTTACGTAAATAAATTTAATATATTTTATATACCATAAATTTTGATGCTTTTTATATACCAAGTAGGCATATGTGAATGATTTATTTGCTTATCTAATCTTCGGAACTTTCGAAGATGATGAAGAAGAATGATTTAAATTTATAACAATAATAATCTAACAATCAAACTGTTTATTAATTGCCAACACTTGAATATTTCGGAGTAAATGAGCAGTTCTCTGGGATACAAAATAGTTTTTCGATTCCATTATGAAAACAAAGTTTGAAAATAATAAAAGCTCTAAATGTATAAAAATATAAGAGCTCGCGTAACAACGGCTAAAAAAAATTCATCGTATACCATTTTGAACGTATTTGAATTTATTTACATTAATTATATGAATTAAGTACAGGTTTAAGGTACCGATTTCTTCACTATTTTGAACCAAATAGTTTATGTAATAACAATTATTAAGGTTTTTGGTTTTTCCAAAAAAATATTTAAAACTAAAGGATACCTAACCTTAGCCTATATCATTATTATCATCTTTAACTCTGTTCTAATTTTATGATGTGGGTGGGTTATTATTCCGATTAAATCGGATTAAAAACACCATATAATCTATTCAATACAATGCAACTCATTTTACTTCGTACTTGAAACAGGTATAGTAGGTATGATTGATAAACATTTAATTTGATCAATTCAAGAATTTAATTGCGAGCGATTATTTAAAAAATTGGAATTCCCATAAACACTTTCAGTTATTTGAGAAAATATATTTAGAAATTTTGTGTTTCTAGAATATTAAAAATATTAAATGATGAAATAGATATATACAGCTTTTATAAAATTGGGTGGATTTTTACACTTATTAGAAATCAAGATAAAAGTGATTTAATTAAAGACTATAAAGATGATAATTTAATTAAAGACTATATAGTCAAATTTTTGAACTAATTTCTACTACTCAAATGATTATATTAACTGATATTGTTGCTATATTGATTAAAAATTATATCAAATTTTTGACGATTTGTCGGTTATGTTCAGTTTTTTGTGATCCCACAATAATTTTATTTAAGATTTTAAGGTTTATTGTTTAACGTCTGTATATGATTTTAAAAAAAATAGTATTTGACCGGAATTATCTACACTATCAGAGATATGATAGAATTAGATAGATATTTTACAAAAAAAGGCTTAATTTAACTAGCTTTAAAAAAAGCAATGTAAGAATTAAATGCAGCCCGTTACATTGTAAAATTTCATTGGCAAGAATATTTAATAAAACAACATTTTTCAAATCATTTATACTGTAATTACTTCTTCACATTAGAAACTATTATAATTATTAAATAATTTTAAAACCTATGAAATCGCGTTTTGTTCTAAACAATAGTTAAATATATATTTAATAGTCTTTGAAATTTGTAATTTTTATTTAAAGGTATGAATTTAAAACTGGTAAACAACTTATTATAATTAGTAACTTTTTTTAATCGTAGGCTTTTTATTAAACGAAATTAATAATTATTTTAAACAAAATATACAAAAAGTATAAAGTGCTAAATTTCACAACTCGTATTGACTAAACATAAAACTACTACATTTTTTAATTAAACGTTTTTCAAATGCCATTACACAGTGTTAAAATATTTTGACTTTTAGCAAATAAGTTTTTTTAATCTTCGTTTTGTTTGATCAAAATGTGCTATAATTTCTTTTAAGAAACATTTCAAGTACTTGTTTAATCTAACAACGTTTTCAGTATGTGTTTGATCTTAAGATTTAAAAATATTCTTTGTAGGAAAAATTATAATAAAATAACGTTTAGAAAATGAAAAAAATTGTTTATTTATTTTTAGAAGTCAGTTAATTACAAAACTATCATAAAACTTGCTAAAAAATTTTAGAGCTAAAGAAAAACAAAAGAAAATTAAAAAGACACAAACACTCACACACACACACACACACACACACACACACACACACACACACACTCACACAAAGAAATATAATATGTGAAATAGAAAACTGGTATCCCATATATAAATCGTTGACGATAATGATGATAATGCTGAATACAAGCTAATAATGAGATCCATAAACTTTTAATAATGTTTTTTTTTTTTTTTTTGTTATACTTTATTTTTGGTATAATGTTGAATATCCGCCACTTTTATTCAATTCAATAAGAGTTACCTATGTTAGTATGAAGGTAAAGTAGTTCCACTCACATTCTAGAGTGTATCAAGTTCTTCAAGATCAATAGAAAGGTGTTATCCAGCGTATACCATTGGTTTAAATATTAACTCCTCCTTGTTAAAACTACCACCGGATTGGTTGCACTAAACTGTTTCATAAGAGTTTTTTTTGTATACATATAGGTACTACGATGTGCTTATGCTATCTTGTTCGAGGGTGCAATACAAACATAACAACATTATTCAAGAGGGGTTGTTCTTTAATAACTATCACCCCTCAATTGACGAGAGTTTTTGAAGAATACTATTTCAAAAGCCTTACAACATTAAAACACTTTAGTTTATTTAAATCACGCTTTAGGAGCACTTACTTAATTCTACTTTCAAGTTTAAATCATCAACCAAAGCCACTTGGACTGATTTATATGTGAACTTAAGACATTTTTATTTTCGGTAAAAAATATTATCAGTGCTTAGTGATTGTGTTTTTTAAAAATTTTGTATCTGTGGTGATTAAAGATAAATTTAAGTGAAATTTTATAATAAACAGTATAATCGTGGCCGAAGGAAAATCTTCAACACAGGGGCGAAAAGGGGATCATCGTATCCCTTTAAATATGCCCCCTGTATCGGTAGCGGCTGCTGCGCCACTGTTGGCATGGTCCCCATTATTAATACATCCATGGGCGCCGGCATTATTATCAGCTTCCTGGTGTAACCCAGCTGCGATCAGGACAGCACTCGGAAATGCAGGGTTTGTGTTTGTTTATATGTTTTATGTATCCTATTGTAATGTTTAATTGTCTTATTCTGACTAAATATGAAAAGCTTAATAGAATATTGAAAAGTAAAAGTTCTATAGAGTATAAAAATTGAATAGAATCTAACTCTAAAGTTTTAGCTTGAAAATATAGTAAGCGAGTAAAATATTTAAATAGTTATTTCTCGATAAAATATCCCGACGCGATTCACTACTTGAGTCTCTATTTCATTTATGCAATAGGTACATATTATTTATTAATCGTAAATATCTACTAAAAAGCTATTGCCTAAACGAATAAAAGGTATGAGGGAAATCTTTCCATAAGAAAGTGTTATGTTAGAAATATATTCGAAAAATTGACCGATTTAATAGCATTATTCATATTGAATTAATGCAATTATTTGTTTAAACAATGGAATTCTTTATTACCTTTTAAATTTATCTATTTTAAGTTATTCAATTATTTAAGTTACTAATAAGTTTGAATTTACGTAGTGATATTTGACTGCTTTTTAATGTTAAACAGATAAATAAGAAAATTTTTATTGATGATGTAAAAATTTATTTCATTCATATTTAATTACAATAATTCTGACACAAATTGTAAATGATATAAATAATTTAGATATATTTCTCAGGCGAATGTTTTTGGCCATTGCTACGTAAAAATAACCGTCAGTGAATTTGTCTATCATCGTGTTTGTTATATTATGCAAAAACGATATAGCTTGTTTATAAATTTAACTGTTTCTAAATCATTTTAAGAGTTAACAGCTTTGTATTAAATTATTGATTTGAAATCTCTTAAGATCGATTTGTTATTTAATCCTTGTTAAACTTTTATTATTGTTGTCTTATAAAAATTCAAAATCCTTGAAACTAAGCCCCACACCATCTTATCATATTAGTAACGCGTCGGATAAATTTTACAAAGGTACACTGGTTTTGTATTTGCCTACAACAATATTTTATATTTTAATATAAGCCAAATCCTTTTATATATAATATAAAATCACAATTTTTGAAACCTGTGGAATTAACATTAAAAAAAAAATTCTATTTTTTAATTCAAGGATTAAAAAAAGTAATCTAATTTTTAGCGGTATCGTTAGCAGAAATTAAAGGGATTACATTTTACTTAATCTACAGGTTCCGTATACAGAAGTTTATACAAACACTTGTCTTGAAAAGTACCCATTGATGCGTGAATTATTGAACGTGACTTGATCAATGAAGAATGACGTATTTAATTTTTGGTATAAGCTTTGTCGGTATATGAGTATAATAAAGATTCATCTTTATGAAATATTTTTATTTATTTTTAATCTGACTATTATTAATTGATTGATATATCATACATTACCCCATCTGATTACTACAACTATAAGTTAGACTTAAAGCACGTATGATTAAGTTAATATTTTTCATTCTCACTATTAAAATTATATTTATAAATAATGTAGATTGTTAACAAAATAGTTATAAATATTTTAACAGAAGCATTTAGCTATTTTTACAAAGCCGAATTTTTTTCCGACAAAGCCACAAACTAAATAAAGCTCTATGGTCACATAGCATTTTCTTTGAGTTTCACATTTAATATAATGTAAGATTATATGTTAATAATTGGTAGTAAATTTTATTATCTAACTCTGCTTATGGTAAAAATTTCTAATAATACCTACAATAATACAATTGGATACTGAGTACTTTAGATGTATGCATTAATGAAAGACCACAAAGCTTATCGAACGAACAGTTGAAAATAATTTTTATAATATCAATATATGCGGTTCGAATGTATTTTAAATTCATCTATTAAATGAAAAAACGCTGAAAAACGTTTTTACACTTCTAAAACGTGTACATTTTTTAGTGTAAATTATACATTTTCAAGAAATTGATTTTACTGAAAAGATACTACTCTAATCTATATATCAGAATTACAGCAAATAGTTAAGTAAAGAAAATATTTATTATTCAGCTATAAATTGTTGTTTGACTGCTTGAGAATGCATTTTCGTTATTTTTATAAATATACTACCTGCTACCCGCCCGCTTCATAGTACAGCTTAAACTTTCTTCAAAAACATTAATTAAAATTAAAGAAAGGCACATCGGTATATGTAGCAAAATATACAAAATTTGCTATCGGTCCAGGGTACTCGTCGTACAGTCCGCCTGACTTTTCTCTAATACTTTAATTATCCATCGCATACGGGGAGTACGTTTCGCTTACAATATTTGATCGGTAAAAATAAATTTAAAATCTGAAAAGTAGGAAAATAACAGGTCGATTGAGTTACTTTCACCTCGAAAGTGGAATAATTGTCGCATCTTTTTTCTCGAACAAAATCTCAAGAGGAAATAGTTATGCATATCAATCATTCAATTATCAATTTTCCTCTTGAGTTGATTTCAAAATCCTATAGAAAACACAGACGTAGAGTTTATACAAATTTTTCGAGCAATTTTCTTAATTTTTTTTTTCAATTCGAACATTTGGAAAAAAATCAGGCAAATCGGCCTTGCCGTATTTTGTCATTAAAGACAAACGTTCAAAACTATATCGTTATTAAAGACATTCATTCAAAACTATATATAAACTTACATATCATCAGTTTGCACAAAATATTTATTTCCATATCGGGTCAAATTTTTGTAGTACAGAAAACTATAAAATCAATTTCTCTAAAAAAAAAAATTCTGAAAATAATTCCAAAAAAAGGATATATACTACATTACACACCTTTACAGTTATAAAAAAAACACTAATATTATAGTCACCTTTTTCTGAATAAAACTAACTCCATATAAATATATAAGTGAACCTTAAAGAATTACAAGCATTTTGTGTTATGTTCGTAATTAGTTTACAACATAAATACGTGATTCAAATAATGAGTTTTGTACGTGATCAAACAATACAAGATTCAGATTTTGTAAACTATCATCTATCTACCATTGATAGGTTTTTGGTACAGGTAACAGGTGATACTTTATTAGTTAAGTGTTTGTACACTTACTATACATGTAAATGTATTACTACTTTTACCTTTCTTAAATTTTTTTATATATTATATATTTATATTAGTTATTTTCTATATAATATAAAGTCAATTGCCCGCAGGAAATTCCCTTTTGACATACACAATTATACACAAGTCCTTCAAAACATATTAAATATCAACTATACAAGTTATAGTAGAAAATATTGACTAAATTTAAGAATGTAAATTCAATTAAAAAATCAAATGAATATAACAATTAAAAGTGCCAATTGTTAAAATACCCGTTTATGTTATTTATAATTATTATCATTAATATAAAGTTAATTATTTTAAATAACATAAACGGGTATTTTAACAATTATCACTTTTAATTGTTAATTCACATTCTTATAAAGTTTATTAAAATAATAAATGAATCATTAATATAAAGTTTATTATATATAGTATGAATTAGCTAAATTTGTGTTGGGTTTATATCGAATCAAAGCAGTTTATGAAAAAATTTTGTAAATAAGTTTTTATTTTTTAGAAACATTCATTTCTTGTATTTGCAATTTTCTTGTATCGTTTATGACTTAAGAGATAGGTCATTGGCCGATAAGGACAGACTTGGCTCATTCACGAACTGAAATTCACTTTTTAGATCTAGAAAACATCAAGTTCTAGTTTGTTACCTCGGCGATGACAGACGGAAAACATGACAAATATGGATTAATAAAATAATACTATGGATCCGTATATCAAATTTTTGTTAGTACCTCAATATTTTCTGAGAAAATGGTAGTTAAAACTAATATTTTCTGTATCATTGTAGAAAATTTTCTAATTTTTCATCTGTTCTGAATGTAGAATTATTTTAAATATAAATACAAATTTACTAAAAGTATACTTTTAAAATAAGCCCAGAGAGCTAAGAACAATAAATAGATTGGAACAAGGGCCCACCGTATAAAGATGTCTGATATAAAGGATAAACTTTATTGGGTAAGATAGAATTTACTTAGTAGAAAAACGTGTCGTAAGACTTTTATTATCCATGAAATGTATCAGTCTTATTTAAAGTCGAACAGTAACAGTTGAGTGATTCAGCAATTAAATTGGTAGAGTTATACATAATAAAATTGTTATCAAACTTTTAAAAATTAAAAAAATTAAATAAATATTTTTTTATAAAAACATGATTTATGTAATCAATTGTTTTAATTTTTGAATCATTGTGATTGTCACAGCTCATCGTCTATAAATTAGGCTGCTGAATTTCGTAGCAACTTAGGAACAAAAAGTGTTATTTATACTATGTTTTTCAATAAAGTTTATCCTTCAACTAATCAGATGCTTTGTACGCTTAAATTCCCCTTAGATTTAGATTAGTTAATGAATAATAATATTGAAGCTTTAACCATATTTTTATGAAAGTGTAATAGCATCTATGTTGGCATATATTAATTACTCAATCAATCTCTTGATACATATTTATTTAATTTCCGTTAAAGCGTCGTCTCTTGCACTTTGAATGCTTGATATACATGCATATACCCTAACAGTATGCTTACCTCTTTGTTATTCTGTATATTGTTGACTGTAGTATTATATATGTTGATCATAGATAGTCATTTATTTGATGAAAACATTTTACCAGCTTTCACCATTACATCAATATGATTGACTTCCGTTAAGGAGTGGTTCAAGTTTATATATTTTTTTATATTTTTATATTTATACAATCACTGAAAATTTATGGCTTTTTTTGACACGTTCATTAAAAAATTACTTATTGAGTGAAGTATATGGATCACGTATATTAGAAGTTAACATAGTAGTGGATATAGATGTGAAAATATAATAATTATTGGAAAAATTGAATTTTTTTTTTGTAAAGTTAATTTTTCACACAGCAGTAGTAATTTCCAATTCTAACTATACCATTTTCGGTTACAAAATGAATCAGCACTCGTGAAATTAACTGTGAGCTTGCAGTATCCATTACCGCGGTTGTCACAAAAATTTAATTTGTTTGAAGGGATCGTGAGAATAAGCTGTTAGTAAAAACACCTACAAAGGTCTACTTGCCGAGCAGATGCCTTTCCCGCAATACTATTGTTACTACTACTAGAATTTCTGCGAGAAAATAATTATATAATTCTATTTAATACCCAGTTCTAATATTAATATAATTGGATATTTGACAAAATTTGTTTTCATTTCTTTAAATGAAGAGTCTATACTCCACGAACAGGGAACTGAAGCTTTTTTAAAATGTCAAAAAGTTAGAAAAATTGAATTTCTAAAATTCCCTTAGAGATTGTGTAATACATCGATTTCAAGTTAAGGATGAAAAATAATCTTTGAAATTCTCTACTTCGTTTTTAAAAAAAAAATTTTTTCTTTATTTAAGGTTAAAACTAGTTATTAAGTTTTTCTGTGGCATATAAAAATTTTTTGCTGTTATGCACTGAACTGATAAGAAATATTAAAAAAAATTCAATAAATAAAGATTGTAGAAAATTTATTTATAATTTTATTTTCTTTATAGATTTTTGGATACAATGAAAATGTCTGGTGTTCAGCGTTCATCAGGATTTCATATAAGTGATATATTAGACTTAAATGACCCAAAAGTAGGTGTACAAAATACCCATAATGATGGAGAACAAACTAGTCTATCACCGAATGGTAAGTAATTTTTAAGTTATATTGTATGATTTATCTACTGTAAAATGTTTTCCGTTTTGTTTTCAATTTGGATTTTGTCGTATAGTAAAATTTAAAAAAAAACACAGTTTGATTTATGAAATCGAAGCTTATATTAAGTATACGATTTGTTTGCTATTATCCGAATGTACATCTATTAATATCTCTCTTTTCCCTCAATTTTTCAAATAATGTAATGAACGAAAATGTATGTATACAATATACTAATAGATAAAGAAATACAAAATCATTGTGATGGCCAAGTACATCTCATCGAATTAAATAGGGAATCAATTGTTTCCAATTGCGCAAAAAGTTACAAATTTCACCATACAAAATCTAGGGTAATTTCAACAATTTTAATGGAATTCTGCATGTTTTTGAAGTGCCTGCATTTTTACTATTTCATTATTAATAAAATTTACTAGACATTTTCGTATCAAAGAAGATTATTATTAATATTGATTAAAAAAAATGGAATTTTATATATTAGATTAAGTAATATTGTGACTAAACTACCGACTAAATTTTTTATTTATATTTATTTAATAATATGAGTAGATTTATTTAATGATTAAATGCAGGTAATACAGGTAACTACTTGAGAGAAAATTCTGTAATTACTTATAATATCTATCTATCATTAATTATTATTCTTATAGTAATTATAAAATATTTATTTTATCTAAAATTTATTATCATAATTAAAATGTAAGTGTAGATTTATTGACTATAATCAATTATAAAAAGATGCTTATATATTAATGATTTCGTAAACTCTAATTTAAATTTTTTTATTCCATCTTATAACGTGTTGATTTATCGAAGTAAGCGAGTTAGGAAAGAACCATATTAAACTTAATATCTATAAAAGAAAAAATTTTGCCTCTTCATTGATCTGATTTCAGCATCGAAAACAGGCGTCGCTACGATTTGGTCAGGTTTTGTTTCTACCATAGTTAGATGTACCTAATGAAATTAATCATTAATCCAATAAATTTATAAAGTCCAATTTACGTACTATCCATAAAAATAAGTTGGGGCACAAAATTGGCTGTCCGGCATTTAAAAAATAAAAAATTAAATAATATAATTTCCCTATGAATTTGAATTTATGTAAAACGGGTCGTATCTAGATACATATATCATTTTTTTGAACAGTCAATCGTAAATTTGTACGTTATTTATCAATTTTGTATCATTTATCCGAAAAATCCGATACACAAATTTCTTATTCGTGTTATACTGATTTCACAATAGAACCATAACAGTAAGTAGGTTTTTAAACCAAAGACTAGGTCGAGCTAAAATTTGAAAATTCATTAGAATCCTTCAGAGAAGAAAATTAATTTTAAAATATATGTCAAATGGCTTGAATAAAATCAATAAAAATATTAATTTATACACGTATTTAAAAAAAAAAAAAAATTATAATCTCTATTTACTTAACAATCTGTTTTCAAACATACATAATTTCCAAGTTATATGTTATAATTGTAACAGCGCCATGCACTTAAATAAACGGTTTGTAATCAATAACAGGTAAAACATTATTAGAAATAAAAAACTGATATAGTATTTATTTTTTAAAAAATTTTTTTAAAATTCTATATAAACAATAAATTATCAATTATTTATTTGCCCTAAAAACCGTAATTTATTATCTCATGTTGTGTATTGAATAAAAAAGAATTAATATTGTTATGATTTGTTTCTCGATTGGTTTGAGTTATTTTATGCGTAATTATAAAATAATTAAAGTGGATAAGTCTAAATCAATAATCTTTAATCCAATACATTACGTGGAAATACTATTTTAATTGTATCTTTAGACACTAATTTATCTGTAGACACCAAAATATTATACAAATTTATAGTTTAAACATCCATTTTACAAAAAAAAAAAATGTAATTATCATTACTTATATTTGAAAAATACAAAATACTTTCTGAACAAATAATTTATCCAATTTTTATAAAGATTTATGTTGTTTATTCTTCAAAGAAAAAGTGTCAATTATACACCTATAGTGATAATTACTGCGATTCCTTTCGGTTAACATACATAAAATTTCTTATTTAATCTAATTGTAGAAAATTTACAAAAAAATGGATGGAAAATAAGACAAATAGAAAAAGCCTTAACCCTTCAGAACATACGTCTCCCGTACCACAGTCATTGCTATCGTGATGAGAGAAAATCTCACGCCTATTGCGCAAGCGCCAAGAGCGAAATTTAAAAAATATTTAAATAATTTTAGGTTATATATTAAGTAAAATATAATATTAAATATTATTTATTATTATATTTATTGATAATAATATTATACTTATGATCAATCTAATTAACATAGTAATTACAACAGTTTAGAAGTAAAATATTATAAAACATCGTATCAATGTTTAGTCAACGATAATATAATTTGATGATTAACTAGTTACTAATTTTTGGCGATAAAGACAAGATTAATTTCTTAATTATCACATATTAATTTTAGTATTATAAGTCGTTTCTTGAAACAAGATTTAACTGGCAATCACTTTCCACGTTCATACTTTCCACGTCACACAATCCACGTTCTGGACGTTGAGCATTCATTGGAGACTTAATTTTCCCAGTTTTTATTATTATTGATCTCAGTTCAAGTGATAGATTCGGTAATTGAAGACGATTCACTAAATGTGGTTGGACTAGCTGAGAGTAAAGTTGTTTTAAAAATTCTCGCCGAGGTATTTTATTACCAGTGTTTTCTTCATAAATAATTTTCGCATTGATACCAGCAATGTTGAGAAAACCATATTATTTGTATATCTATATACATTCAAAATGGCGGCTAGAAGTCACGGAGACAGCCGAAATGAAACGAACTCATACGAACGGCAATTTTTTTTATGCCTGACTTAACTCATGCGATGAGAGAATCTCTCACAGTAAATAAACAAATATTTTTTTTCTCTATTTTTCAAGTTTAAAAAATTTTGTTTTATTAATATCATTTAGAGTATTAAATTTTAGAAAGGTAAAAAAAATTTCAGGGGCTCATTCCATTTGAATTTAGAAAAAAAAAAAGTTTTAAAAAAAGCGTGAGAGAATCTCTCTACGCGATTGTTCCGAAGGGTTAATTTAATACCCAACCAAACTAAAAGTAATATCCTATACTGCATCAGTGATTTTTTAATGATTAATATCTCGTTTTGGGTAGTGCAACAAGCTGAGCCTCTACAAAAATCTAAAAGCTAGTACAGAAATAAAATAGAAGGTCTTTCTATCCTTGGGTGGAAATTTAAAAATCGTGTAAACTCGAGTTGCTGTGTCCGCGGATCATGAATTTAGTTTATGATCACATAAAAGCTTTGCTTTATTGATTTCATTTTTTGTAAATACTTTTAAAAATTTTTATAATATTATAAATATGTTTTATATAATGTCCCGTCGTAGTGCGTACTATAATAGTGAATAGTTGTATTTATAAATTATTTAATAACCTTCATAACAACCAATCAAATTGTAGAATACAGTTGTTCACTTGTTTACAAACAACGGAGTAACGAATGTGATTAAAGTGTAGTTAATTTTTGCACACCGACTTATTAACAACTATCATACGATATTTATTAGAAAACCATTACCATCATGCGTTAATTTCAGGTACAAAGCTGGCATAATTAGTTTTTCACCAACTAAGACAATAAATTTACCATTCTGATGGTACAGCAGATTATTATCACAATAGTAACAATTGCCTTCCAATATAATAGAAAATCCAGTAGGTACAAAAATAGTAAATGATTACCCATATGGTAAATGTTAATTCAAGACTCAAAACCAGCTCTAAACAAAAATCTTCCCATATGTTCCACCATCCAAATTCATAGTTTTAAAGTATTATAATTTATTCGAACGTTTTAAAGTGAGTAAAAATGGCATGGCATGATTCCGTTACATGGATTGATATATAACATACTGGAGAAGCTAATAAAAGTGTGTTAATTAGCAATAAAATATTTAATCATTGGAGTCAATGCAACATCAGTGGTTTATTGAATTTTTCTTTAAATTAAGTCAAATCCAATTCATTTAATTTGAGGAAACTATTAAGAATAATTTTGTTATCTTATTTAATAATGATTACATTTTTTTAAATGAAAATTTGCAAGTAAATAAATCAGAATGATTTTCTGGATTACAAATACAAATACTTATGATTTGCGGTTAAGAATGCATTCGGTATTATAAATTTCAAGTATACATACTTGAAATGACTTTATTTCTATTGTATAAATTTTTAAAAATTTTTGTTTATAAATCTTATTTTTGTTTACGTTCCTATATGTAATATCTATTTTGATTTTTTTTAAATAAAATAATAATTTACACTACCAAACAACCAACATATGTACATGGAGTAATTTCTACTATTTCTTAACTATCTAGTTGTTGTTCGTTAATGGTTGGAAAATTTTTATCTGTCCCAAAATATTTTGTTAAAAGTAACTTAAAAATATATACGCAGTCGTAAAAAGTTCAAAATCAAAATAAAAATTGCTTGTTATATTGCCTATTGCTACTAAATTCTATCGTATATTATAAAAAGTTCACCAAGACAGGGTGGTAGAAGCTAGTCGTATTAAATATTTAATTTATAATTTGGTTTAATTTTGTTAGCAAATGGAATTTTCACGAAAATTTTCTATTTCATTTTCATCGTCTATCTACTGTACTTGGAATCTGCCTTTTTTATGCCTGAAAAAAATTTCAATTTCACATAAATTTATAAATCGAGGTATTCGTAGAAAGAATGAATACCCTTCTACATTATGTATATTTTTTCACTATTTTAGAAATAATTATTTGGTGATTGAGAACTAATAACCACTTATAACTTATATTAAAAAAAAAAACAATATTTAAATTATAAAATTTATAAAAGATTGTATTTATCAATTCCTCACATTAGGCATAATTTACTTTTTCTTGTTTTAACATTCTCCTAAAAATGGGCACCCAAAGTTAGATTATGTTATACGTAAGTGCTTGGGTGAGAAAATAAAAAACCTATTTTGTTTCGCTATTTTGCTAATAAATTATTGAAATATACACTTTCAATTCCGTCGGCTGGAATACACGTTTAGAAAGTTGCTTTGATTGTAGAATATTTTAAAAATGACAAATAATATTCTTTAGAAAATGAGCGTTTTCTTAAGAACAGTCCAAATAAAATTTGTAAATTTCATTGTTTCAGGTACAATAAATAGTATGCTTTCATCAACACCATCCACAGACTTCAATCCAGGTTTCACGTCGACACCACATCATATGATGTTTGGTGCGCCTGGTGTTACAGATCCATTATCACAACATCCATTACTACATCCCGTTTCAAGGCTGCCATTAAATAACTGGAATCATTCACCACTTGAACAATCATCTGATTCAGGTAAGTTTTCTCATTAAATATTTGTTCACGATTATTCTCAAGTACGTCGTATAGTTTTGAAAAAAAATATAGAAATAAAAAAAAAATTTTGTCTTTACTCATGTTGAATGTTCTAACAAATCTTAACCAGGATTGCAGGCTTGTTAATTTTGTCAATTTGAATTTACACTTGGTATTAAGAAAATTTTGAAATGGAATTGTCAGGTATTTTTTATTTCAGATTCGAAATGTGTCCATACCTACATAGAGGCGTCAGTATTTTACAAAAATATGCGTCTCTTTTTTGTAATAAAAAAAAAATTATACGATTAGATAAAAAATTAATTAATTTGATTTGCTTTTAATCAATCATAATAATCACGAATTATTTTTAATCCTCAATGTCAAATTTTATTACAATGATGTTATCGAAATGAAATTTTATGTCTTTTGTCAAAGTAGGATTTTAAGGTTATATAGCCAGTTATGATATTTATCAAAAATCCAAATACAGACATGGTACAGTCACAGTTATAGACGTCTATGACGGGACGCGATAATTATTATCAATTAACCTTTCTTGATTATTCAGTTTTAACTAACCCAGATTTGACTCTAATTGAAAACTTGTATAATCGAATTTGAACTTCGCATTCTTTGCAATTGTATTTTTTTTTAAATTTTATATATATTTTATATATAGTTTTGATATATTATCATAAGAACAAAAAAATTACACACCTGGGTTGCTTGGAAATGATACAATTGTCAAAAATTACTTTAAAATCAATTTTGAATAGTTTCCAACTCAAACAGTATATAGCTCAACAATTTTTCTTTTGAATTATTTAATTTGCTATTATAATAATATCGAGAAAATTGGTTATACCAAATTGCTTGGGTATTCGGTTATATTCAAATAATTTTATTAATAAAAATAAACACAATTTGGGCATTAAAAAATTATAATTTTTTCTCATAATTTTTTTGACTGAGCCTTTATTTATAGATTCATATTAAATATTCCAGATTTCATTATTTGAGTAAATATGTCTGGAGTCATTTGTGTGTAAAAATTGCAAGGATTTGGTAAATTACTTATCACACTCAAATTTATCATTAGACATAAAAACCATAAATCTTTACTTAAGATTTACTTTTCCAATATTGGCTCATATTGATGAGATTTTTTTTCATAATATTAGGATAATAAAATTTTTTAAATTCCCCAAATTTATACAAATAACTTTAGTGGCAGTGTAGAAACGTAAGATTATCGTTAGTCATAAAGTTTTGCATTTTTTTTCCGTTAGTATAACGAATTCATCACATTTTTGAGCAAAAATGACGGTAAATTCGACTTTAATTATGCAGATGTTTCCCAAATAGCATTACAAACACTTATCAATTTCAATTGATATATTTATTTAATAATTCAAAAATTTTCCAATTGAGCGTATAGAAATTTGGGAACCCCTTCCATAAAAGTGTATAAAATTTAACTAATTACGATTATAAAATGTTTTTCATCCTTTTTTCCATTACATATAAAATCATATAAATTAAATAAAGATGATAAATAATATTTAAAATGAAATTAAAGTATAATAACTGTCATAGAATAAAAAATTGTCATCCATGACAGATAACCTGGTGACAAATTAAAAAGACAAACAGCAGCTGGTTATTGAATGTGTGTCCCTTACATCACATGAATAGTTGCTACATCTGCTGTAGATGAACCAATCCATTTATATGAATTTGGTACGGGCGGAGTTTTATTTTGTTGGTTTCAAAACAATTATTTAAACATTTATGGGGTATGTTTTAAAATCAAGGCGTGAATATCTCTCACACGGCTCAAGAATAAATATTACCTAATTCACAATATTTAATTGTACAACCCTGATTGATAGTGTAACTTATACCCTTTGTACCATTGTAATACAGAATCTATCCCTTGTATCCCTATTTATATTATTGTTGAAGGTACCAATCCATGTATGATTTGAGGGGTAAATTTGTAATTCTTCAATTGATAAACAACTCGATTCGATTGACTGTGTTATGTTACTTACGAACGTTAACAATTTGTTGATTGAAAATATTAGGGCATTGTGTTTCTACACAAAAAAATAAACATTCTTATCTGTTTTTCATTGTGGTTATGTTTTACTGAAAACGTTAAATCGTATTTAATTCATACAAAAACATTGCATTAATAAATTGGGTTTATAACGAGGTAATCATGAGAAAATTTTTAACGAATAAACTTTTAGGGATTTATCTATTATTTTTTGGAAATTTGAGCAAGAACTGTAACATAATGATGCGGTTAGATTTGAGTTACAGCTTTAGAAATTACTTTCGAGTCATTTCAATGATATCGGCAGTAATAGTGTGCTTCTATTTGTAAAAACACTTTTGTTGGCTCCGATTTCAAATTTTTCAATATGTTGGCGTTTTAAAATTTCCTTTAATGTATTTCGTTGTGTTGGTCTGTTAGTCGGCGTTGTTAAGCGTTATTAAAATTAAATCAATAAAACATTAAAAAAAGCCAAGTTAGAGAACAAGCCCACAAGACAGTGCAATTGAGAATTTTATGCAATAAAAGAATAGAAAATATGTTTTTGTTATTTTTATCCAAATTACAGACCCAGATTGTTCAAACCGTTCGGTAAACATAGCCTTTTTAGTAAATACCTACGAATAAAATGGATATTTTCACTTTGATGCTGATGTATTAAAATGAACCATTAATTCGATTTTCATTAAATTTTGTGTGTACTCGCATGATATAGATTTCCATCAATGGCTTATTGTTGTAATCGTGTATTCTGGATACCCAGGGGAAAAATGCTAATAGAAAATCGAAAAAAAATAGCTTAGTTTATTGAATAAATTGTATGTAATTGAAATTTAGAATATCTATTTTTACACCAAATATCCAAATAACAAACAATATTTTTAAGTTCGATATTTTTATCTAAAAAGTGAAATTTTCGAAATAAATTTTCGTTAGACATTCAATTTTACTGAAATATATTTATCTGAGTCTAATAAAAACTTTTGAAAAAGTATATCTAACTTCGATTAATCGATTAAAAGTTTATATTTTATTGAACAAATAAAGTAAAATCTATAAAATAATTGGAGGAAACATTATGTATTGATAACAATTATCAATTCAAATTCATTGTAATAAATGACTAAATTTTACCAAAAAAAATTAAAAGATAACGTAATTAAATTAAACATATGAATTCAATAATAATGGTTGACTAATTTTTATCATTTGCTAGTAAAATAGAAAAATAAATTACGGAACGTCTGCAAGAGCCGCGTAAAATTAATGAATTTTCTGAAAAGAACTTAAAAATGTGTGAATTTATCCATATAACTATTGTTGGTTTAAAATGATATTATAAACCTGATTTAATTTAAACAAATTAACAATTTTTGATAAAAATTGAAAACAAATTAATTAATATATAAGCAAAGATAAAAGGGCAACACAAAATTCTTAGGTCTTATAATATAAGTAAATTTAGTCAAATGAAATTATTTTAAGTAAAATTTTATAATATCTAAGTAAAATAATTAACTAAAGTTTTGTTACAAATTTTTTTTTTGGCCTACGCTAAACAATCCCTTATTTGTGTCTTATATGATTACTCGTTACTCTTTGGCCTTATAAATATAAAAATAATATCAGATGTCAAAATTATATTTATAGAATTATATAGTTCAATCGTTTTCGTTAGTCCCCTGATAACGCCATTCACTTCGTGATCACATTAATTTGTACTGTACAGTATTGCATACTATAAATAATAATGAACAATTATTTATAAATGAATATAATATTCTTAAACAACCAATCAAATTGTAAAATTCAAATTTTCACATGGAACTTTTGTTAACACACAATGGCCTAACGAAAACGATTCAACTATACCTACTTACGCAAAGTTTTTATACAAAATATATATTTATATCCACTATAAGTATTTTTGACACTAATTAAATGATATTTGAAATCATTTTTTCGAAATTCCATTATTATCTAATAAAATCTCAATAGCCGTTTCTTTATTTGGAAAATTCGTCAAAATTATTTTATTTTTGTAATGCTGATATCAGTTGCTATGTATAAAGAAATTAATATTAGAATTGCCTTAAATTTGCGGAAAATTTAAAAATTGTTTAAAATTTCTACCTTTTATAGAAGTCAGTTTAAAATTTGACGTACATGAACTCTATTTTTTATTTTTTATTTCAATTCGAATTTTATAAAGGCAGAAATTAAGCTTTTGTATGTAAATATTTTTTTATAGGAGATGATTTTTAAGAAGCTTTAAAAAAATATCTAAATTCTTTAAGAAAAAAATTTATTTTTTTATTATCATTCAAACTGAATTTACAATAAACAATAAAGACCATTTATAAAGAAAGCATTTAGCCTGATTTAATTTAAAACCTTAAAAGTAATTTTGTACTTGAGATAAAACTGGGCTTTCAAATGATCAAGCTTTTGTTTGAAAAAATTCGATCTAGATATTTTTCATATTTCTTTACAAATATCAAGTTAAAAAAAAAAACTGTATAGATTAAATCGATCTTCGCCTCAGAAAAATATTTTAGTACAAACGAGCTAATTTTTGATTTTTCTTTTGTTTCAGTAGTATTACAACAAGTTAGTCCCGATAGTACATCACCCGCCGCTAGTGATTCATCATACCAAATTCCACAATGTCAAATATCACCCGGACCTGATTCAACGAAAACTGTACCATCATCAATAAATAGTGGTGGTGAAATTGAGGATGGTATCGAAGAGGAAATCGATGATGATGAAAATGAACATAGCAGTGGTGAAGGGGGTGGTGATGGTAGTACAAATGATGGTAATGGTAGCCAACAAACAACTGGACACAAGAAACGTAAACGACGTGTATTATTCTCAAAGGCACAAACTTATGAATTGGAACGCCGGTTTCGACAACAACGATATTTATCGGCACCCGAACGTGAACATCTTGCATCACTGATTCGTTTAACACCAACACAAGTGAAAATTTGGTTTCAAAATCATAGGTATGTACATTAAAATTATTACAGCAAATTTGATAGCATTTTAACTTCTTCATTGTTCTTGTAATTGTTTAGAATACTTATAAAATTTGTATATAATCGATGAATTACAGATGACAATTTAATAAAATCATCTACATTATGTCTCCATTGACTTAGACATCTTATTTTAAATTTCAATCGTCACTTTGGTTTTCATGAAAATATTATTTTATAACTTATAAGTAGGAATATGTCTTTGGAATATATATGTTATAGTTATAATTTTGCTAAATTTTACTTATTATTCATCATTAAGGATGAATCTTATTCATAATTGGGTTCGATTTTTGGCGAATACATTTATTTTTATTTAACTAATAATGCAAGAAAAATTTGTTCAGAGCAAAAGCCAATTAAATTTGTTAGGTCATTTTAAAAAATAATAAATTATCTTGTGCATATCATATCCAGTGTATTTTGTATGTTTTGACCGTTAAAATAACGTGGGGTTTGATCGATAAATACAATGCAATTCCGGCGCAATCACTAAAGTTTCTTTTCAATACATTTTATTAACGAAAAATGTCAGTCTGGTTTTAAGTTGTAGCTTTTATTTTGTTTTGCTTCACTTCAAAAGCACGGTTCGTGAAGTAAAACGCTTGAAGTAAAAAAAATAAAAATGAAGAGGTAAAAAAAGTTAGTTATGCTTGACGACGTCTAAAAATTAATTCTAAAAAAATATAATTTTATTGTTACAAATTCTTCGAAAAAATTTTATTTTTGATAGAGAATAATACAAGCTGTTCATATAAGCAAATTTTTCTTAATACTTAGAAAATTTAAAAGAACATAAAAATTTGTTCTTAAGGTTTTCTTGGAAACAAGCTTGTTTAATTTCATAAAATCCTATTTTCAACATTTTGTGATTGGTTAAAAATTTATCTAAATTATTTAAATTAACGTCTCCAAGTCAAATTTTTCAAAAATCGTTTCTCCGCTTGTTTCAGATATAAGACAAAACGTGCTCAACATGAAAAAGGTATTCATGATGTACAACATGGAAACGCCGGTGTTGGTATGCAACCATCACCACGACGAGTCGCAGTACCTGTATTAGTTCGTGATGGAAAGCCATGTTCTGGTGGTAACAAGCCAACATCATCCACAGGTAGCATGGAACATTTATCGCATGGACTACCTGGAGGTCCAATGCCACCTGGTCCACCTGGAGCTCCATCGCTCGTTAATCCATATAGTCACGCAGTAATGCATGGGCAACCTCGATTAAATTGGTGGTATAATCCATGAAGATTACTTTAAAATCAAACATCTTTTCGGTACTAATAATGCAATATTTATTTAAAAAAAAAACGTTATGTTCTTATTCAAAAACAATCCGTAAAAATAGTTTAAATGTTGTTCAAAAAATGACCAAAGTGGTGCTTGTTTTGAGGTGGATAAAAAATATAAATAATCGGTGAATTTTCAATAATTGATATTTTACATTCCAAACTTACATTCGACGGTATAGTTCCTAAAATATATTTTAATCATTTCAAAAGTATCTGTTTCGGTCATTGAACGAACCAAAAAGTTCAACAAACACAGAAATACTATTTCAGAAATACTATTTCAGAAATACAGATCCCAGGAGAAAATATTTGGGAAAAATAATTGCGAAAGGTTTACGGAAAAAGATATCTAAGGGAAAAATCCTCTGAAAAAAGATGCATACGAGAAACAAAATTTGTATTTAATATACTTAACTTAATATCCATTTACTTCTTCGGATAGGCTTTATTTATCGTTATAATATTCAAATTATTTATTCAATTTGATTTGGTTTTTGGGATTTTCTCGGCTAGTTTTTTTATGAAACATACTTCAACCTAGTCATACACCAATACTGTCTCCGGATAAAAATTATGTGCACAGGAACGCATGTAGAATGTTTATGAATGGCTAGTTTATGTGTTTCGAATGATTTTAAAATAATCCTCCCTGAATATTAGTTTTAATACATTTTGATTATCAACGCTTATGTATAATTCGCTCTGTTTGTACTGAGTAACTGCTGGATACGGATTTTACTTAAAGCAGAAGAGCGCTAAATATACATAAATTTCTTTGTTTTGTTGAATAGTTTAGCCCACCAAATTAAGAATGGAAGTTAATTTTAGTAAAGCTGACAAGTTGTGGTGAGTAAGATCAGTATTTACTACTGTTTTTAGAATAATTACGAAATCTAAATGAATCTTACTCTATACCACTCTCTGATTATATACAGATTGTAAATAAAATCGTTGTATTCGATATACAAGCCCAATAAAGTGGGGTTTTCAATTTCATTCCCCATTAATTAATATCTTTTATTCATATTGATTCGATTTATTTTATTTACCGATTAAAATACTGAGATAAGAATTTTTAAATGTTGATCTAGTGATGATTTAAAACAAATTAAACAAATTGATTTAAAAGTAGTGTACTTAGTTTTTTCATAAAAAGTTTTTTTTTGAAAAATTTATAATAATAAATTTTGAAGGAAAAGTAATCAATTTTTGCAGTTTAAATATTTTTTTTAAAATTTTCGGGTAATAAATTTTTTATTACTTAATTTTTTCTTTATAAAAGTATCATCATTAGTAAAAATTGGACTGAAAAAAAAAACGTTTTTTTATGAATCAACTATGTAAAAAATATTTGTTGGTATTTTTAAATCGATTTTTTTCTTATTATTACAAATCTTTTGCTTATAAAAGATTATTAAAATAAATTAAAAAAATTAATTGTTGTAAACCAATTTATTGTTTAAGAAAATTAGCAATGAAAAAAATCGATTTAAATGAATCCAATGATAAAAAATGAAATTTTTTTTTTCTTTTTTAACTTTTTAGATCACTCAGTGTATTGGTTCATATTTTCATCATTGTAAATATTTTCTATATGAAATGATTTTATTAACAATTTGTAAATATTTAGCAAATAAAATACCTTGATTGTGAAATAACATTTTGATCTTAGATATAAAAAATGTTATTTTTTATTTAAATGTGTTCAATAAATTAAAATATAAAGTAATTATTAAATTATATATACAAAAATATAAATATTATATATGTAAAAATAAATAAATTGTAGATAATTTTGTAAAATATTAGATTAATTCAATTGTATAAATATTATAAATATGTATTATTAATTATTATTAAAAAATTTTTATTTGTTAGTTAAAAAATAAAAATATATCGTATTCAAAAACATACAAAAAAATAAAAAACTTGAAAAAAAATTATGTGAAATTTTTATTTATGAAAAATAAAATTATTGATTAATTTGATATAAGACTGTTGTTCTTCAATGTCCTTTCTCTGAGTTGGTGATGAAAAGCAAAGTGTATTAATTCGTAAGTAAAATTTTGTAGTACGCTATGAAAGAAATTTATAAATTTTTGGAGTAATTATTTGAGTTATTAGACTGTTAAAACAAAACTGAAACACTTCCAAGAGGTAAGTAAATGACGTGAGCTTTCAATCTAATATATTTACTTATTGTTTCTTTTAGAGTTATTCAACAGAAATATAAATTTCTGAAATAAAATCAACCAATTAATTCGTTTTGTGATTTTTGATAATTGTTTCTTTTAAAGTTATTCACAAGGCATATAAATTTCTGAAATCAAATCGACCCATTAATTCGTTTTGAGATATTTGATAATGAAAAAATTAACTTTTTTCTACGTAGCTTTATGGAGAGAAAATGAACTGATATAACGTTTTATCTAATAAAAAGTGAAATAACTATTAATAGAAGGTAATTCAAGTTCCAAAGAGGTATATATAATTATTATTTCTATAACAAAATACCAAAAATATGGTTCATTTGAACATTAGACAACTTTGAATTTGAACCGATCGTAGTGAGAATGTTATAACCAGGCGAATTTGTATTTTCTGTGTCGGCGCCTGTCTGTTTTTTTCATTCTATGTATGTTTGTTCCGCTTTAATATTGAAAACACATATTTAAATGGTCAATGGCCGTATTTTTTACAAATGAATTTATTATACAGTCCCAAAGATTTCCTCACAAAACTTTTCTTTCGAAAATCATTAACATGTCTGTTTATCCTATGTTGAGGATCCAGCATTCGCTTCTATAAAGGGCAAGTGATCTTATTGAAATATTTTACAGTTTTAATTTGGGTTTTAAAGTGATTAGTTTTGATTGAAGTTGATTTCTAAGGCCATAGAAACATCTATTAACCGTATTAAATCTATTGTTATTTTATTTTTTATATCACTGCTGCTTGAAATAAGTGTTACGAGATATTTAAATTGGTTTACAGCCTCCAATGCACACTTAATTATTTTTAGGGTTGTTCCCTGAAGGTTAGCCCCGTTTGTATTTATTTTCGGGTCTCTTATGGATTTTTTCCATCGTCAAGTTAAACAGGATGGAAATGTTCGCTCTCATTTTTAAGGTCATGACTGTGAGATTTATCTGTTTTTTGACCAGGTCGAAAAATACTTTACGGACGATCTAAAATCTAGAAGTGGAAGGGGGTGAGTTTTAAAGGGTGAAATACGTTTTATTTTTCCGGCAAAACTACAAGTGTATGGAATAAAGTTAAACAGCAAAGTAGTAGGTAATAAAAAGATCTACAACTTTTGTAGTTACACTTTTTTCGTATAACCTTAAAAAATTAGGGTGTTTTTTCGATATTTATTCAAAATTAGGTGAAAAAATAAAAATTTTAAACCAAAAAAATTACAGTATATTTCGATCTTTTAATTTTTATTTCAATTAATTCTGAGGCTATGTGAAAAAAGTGTAAATACAAAAGCTGTAGATCTTTTTATTACCTACAACTGCTTGCGGTTTAATTGTTTTCATAGGACTTGTGGTTTTACCGAAAATCAAGATAAACTGTGTTTTACCCATGACCTCTTTCCACTTCACGACCTGAGATCGCCCGTAAATTAAGTTCCCTTTTATATTTATGTTATATTCTCTTCTGTTATCAATGGATTTTTCTTACTATTTTTTTTTTTTTCGTTTCAAAAATTATCGGCCCTGGTCTAATATTGTAATACGAAAATGAAAAATTGTAAATTTTATTAAACCATCATCCATCCATTATACATCTTGAATACGTATTCGGTGTAATGTAATGTAATCATCTCCTGTACTATAAAAGTATTAATGATAGTTAAATTCAAATAAACTATGAATAAAGTTTTTATAATTAATAAAATTTATACCATAAACATAGGTAGGTAACAATGAAAATGTTAAAATTATTATTTAAAATAATAAATAGAAATGTTATAATAAAATACCTGTTTTATATTTGTAATTGTTTTGTTGAAGTTTTATTTATATCTAGGTATTTTCTATGTTCAAATTTATTAGAATACTTTTTATGGTTGAGATGTTAAAAAAGTTTTTTGAAAGCTTTTTTAATTTATTAACGAAACTAAATTATTAACGAGGTACCGTTTTAAATGTTATTTACTCTAGACTATAACTTTAATTGTATATGTCTCTTAAAACTATTTTATATCGAATCATATTACTTTACAATACTGTTCAAAATAGAAGTATCACTACACAATATATTTTCTATCATTTTCATTTATTTATATTTTACTTATAAGTTAATTCTATCGGTGTTGAATTTGTTGAGTTTCTGTTTGCAAAAAAATTGATTTTCCATTTCAAAATTTGTTTGGAACTTTTAGAGCAACTTTCATTTCATGCCTGCCTGTCTATTAAACGCATTCAGACAAACGCGCATAGCTCAAAAACCACTTTACGAATATTTATTGATTCCTGATAAGCAATAACGGTGTTCGTGATGTTCCCATTTCAGAAATATCTCACGTGTCAATTACTGTTTCTGAGATACAGCACTCGAAAGTGACCTTTTTTCCTTGAAATACGAATGAATATAAAAGTTTTGTACGTAAGTGCGTGGTATAGATATATGTGATTGTAGATTTTTGAATGGTGACTAAATGGATTATTCTAGAAGAATTGACAAAAATTGAAATGTGAAAAAATAAAGTCAACTAAATATCACAGAAAATGTTATGTGATAAAAAGTACAATTAATCAAACGTTTCCTGAAATAAAGTTAATTAAGTAAATATATTGTAAACCATTCGTCTGTTGTTGATGAAATTACGATGTTGATCAAATTGTGAAATGTGTTTTTGCTGAAATCAATTATCTTGAATATGAAGAAAAATTAATAGAAAATGGTCAAAAAAATCAGCTTTTGTAACTTAATATTTTAGAAAATTTCATGTACTTGAAATGTAGAAAATGAATTTTTTTCACCTTATATCCAAATTAAAAAACCCATTCGCTGAAAACGTTCCAAGCAGCATAGCGACTAAAGTAAACATATTCAAACATCATGAGGACGTTTTGATTCTATTATAACAATATATTTCTTAATATTTTTTCATTTAATTACCATTTTTACAAATTGTGCACTACACTAACATTGAAACAGCTATTAATGAGCGGATAAATGAGCGTTACCTAATTGAAAAAAAAGTAATAATTAAGTTTTGTTTGCCATTTTCAGATTCGTCAACCTTGATATTTTCAACAACTCTTGTTGTACTAACATATAATAGTTTATTGTGGTAAGCAGAAATAATTTTTGCACCTAAATACATAAACGTCCATCTTGTAATGGAGCAGAGTCTACCAGAGACGTTAGAAGAAGATAAGTAAGATAGTACTGTATTCCGTAAAGTACTGGAAGCTAGAAAGAAGAAGCACCTACAGACGATGAGTCTTTGACAGAGAAGTGTGGTATCAACACCCGATGGGATCCTATGCCAACAATGGAGAGGATATACGCGGTTATGATGTTCAATTTCAAGTTGCAATAGGAAAGAATAGTGGAATCGGTCAAAAGTGTGGGTAAGCCCATGGATAACTAGCGATGAGCATCTTTGGTCTTGGTCTTACAGTCTTAGTCTTGGTTTTGCAAAAAAACGAGATTAAGATTATCTAAACACTCGCAAGACCAAGATCGAACAAGTAGGACTGAGACCAAAAGCAAAACCAAGTATGTAAGATCTTTAAAATGTTCTTTTCGCGGAAAAAAATCTTGTATTTATTTGAAATTTTTAGATTGCTTTATTAGGATTTAATACTAAATAGTAAAAAAAATTTAGTAAACACGTTTTTTGTCGAACGATTCGTTGTATGCGTTATATTAAAATACATTAGTATCTAATGTATTAGGAATATAGCCACATTCGAGTTATACACAAACACACAACTATAGCGCTCAATTCAAAGTCATAACTAACAAACACGAGGAGCGCGAGAAGAGCATCCATGCAACATGAAACAAGACATTAGTTCCAGTAGACCATTGAGTAAAACACGATTGTTATCTTTTTATTCGGGAAATTATAGTCATTAGTTTGCCTTTATTACAAATTTACGACTCTTCAAAGTTGCAGCCATGCAGCTTACTTAATATGATTGGAATGAAATAAAGTATCAGATCAAATATGCAAGCAAGACCATGACCAAGGCTATATAAGAAAGACTAAGACTCGAAGTATTCGAGCGAATACGTTAATAAATAAATTTAAAACGAATGCATATCATAGAATCACCTCCATTGAAATTTAATTGAACTTTAACATTTTCTACAGTGGTGTGTGTAGTGTGTACAATTGGTTTTTTCGCAATTCATGTGGTATATACCTATATGTATGTAAAAACATCGTGGTAATTAAAATGATAATTTCTTTTTCAAACTACTATCATTTATTTTATTTAGGTATAAATATTTTAATTGTCATAGGTATATAAAATTAATAATATAATGAAACGACAAACTATCTAAACTACATTTTTAATGTGAATTTTACATGTTGTACTTTTCAACTAATTTATATAATCAAAACTTAAAATATTATTTCTTAATAAAACTTAGCTTATTATTAATAATAAATTATATGTATGACGTAAATTATGGGTTAGAAGTTTAATGCAAACTATACAAGGAGAAGAAATTATACTTCAAAATTAATTTTGCATAATTCTTCCACTTTTTATTAATCATTTAAAAAATATACTCATGACATGTTTCGGTTTATACGACCATTTTCAAACTGTGAAGATTTTAAAACATTTCCAATATTTTGTTACTAAAATTATTGATTTAGTATAAATTTAATTTAATTTTAAAAGTTTATGTACAAATTTGATGAATTATAAAATGTTAATAAATAAAATAATGTTATAGTACAGATAACCCTACATTAAAACATAAAAAAAAATTTTTATATAATAAATATTAATTACCATTATGCCCAGCATTAAAATCGATATTAAAAATTTCGAAAATGAAATATTGAAATTTTAAAGGCTAAAGCAAAGAAAGGTTGAGTGTATCAACTCCGATTGATCATTTCCGAGTATCGTATTTCCATTTTTGTGTTTATGTACCTTTATAGCCTCAATAATGGTCAAGTTTTGGACCTATTCCGTTATGTGGACCTTTTTATCTCTAGCTTTTGATTTAATTCCATTTAATTCCATGAAATTGATTTAACAGATGTCAATATTTACGGAATCTGAAATGTTTTTCGACATAATCTTCATCTTCATAGTGAGAATAAAATTAAAATAATTGTTTAGTGTTTGTAAAAACTCAATACAACTCTTGGAAATAAGTGCAATTTTCACACAGTCGGATGATAGCCATGCGTTTTGGAGTATCAAATAAAATGATTTTGAAAGCATTTACATTTTAGGCATAAATTAAAATCTATTATTAAAAATGTAATACTTTTATAATCAAAAACATATTCATATTATGTTATATTTTACTGTGCATATACATTATATATCACAGGACATAAATTAGAGCCTAAAGTTTGTAACGTTAAAAAATATTGAAGTCATTAACAAAATTTTGGTGTGGGTAGTAGATAGAACCTTCTAATTAGCCTATTCCCGTATTCCGTCCACCTTCAAGGTCAAAAACGAAAATTTTTGTGATGTTTTTTAGACATAAAAAGTCAGTTTAATTACATGAATGAAGATTAAATTAAACCATAAAGACTAGGAGAAAAGTTTAAGGACAAAAATGTAAAGGAAACTAATACTTAAGGTTAGTTTGAAAAATGTTTGTTTATAAAAAACATATAAACAATTTGCAAATATATAAACAAATTTGTTTATATATTTGCTATTAATAATTATTTGCAATTAATATATGTAACTAATACAGATATTATTACTAAACATGTATTATTATCTGTATTGGTTTGTATTTTATGAATATTAATCATTAACATAAAAATAGTTCAAACATAGATACTCATATGTCGAATATCTAAACAATTAAGACTGTTAGTTGTCATTTACAATTGTTTTATGATGTTTATAAATATATTTCATTTCAAAGCAATATCGATATGATTCATTAACGTTCTGTATACGCAATTGTCTGCCATTTTACCACTAATATATTTGCGGCTACGATAACGTTCTTTACAACATTTCAAACTACGATTTGTGGTATTTTGACTTTTGTATCATGAAAAATATTTAATATTTTCGGTTTTTTTTTCTAGATTTTTGAAAAAGTGAAGCCTATATGGAAATATTGAATTTATTGTATTAATTTTACTTTCAATTTTGGACTAACTTTCATATATTCATGTTTATTTCAGCGATTCACAGAATGCAAAAAGCGGAAAAGGAAAGAATGACTGATAAATAGACATCTTATTGTTAATCAAGAACGTTAAAATTTATCGACATGACATCATATACAAGCATTAATTAACCGTTTTATATTAACCATATAGGTATATATATATATATATATATATATATATATATATATATATATATATATATATATATATATATATATATATATATATATATATATATATATATATATATATATATATATATATATATATATATAATCAATACTATGTAAGCTTATTCAACGTTCATTTGTAAGAAGGGTAAATATTGTATCTTTAATATTTGTCATTGTTGTCATATATAACACTGGTTATGTAAAATGTATAACATGACACGCGTCATTGCCACAATGAAAAAGTACACAAATACTAATATTTTTTAATACATGTATTTAATTTTGTGATTTTTATATTTGATATTATTTGTTAGGTAGCTGTATATAGATCTAAACTACACTGTAATGCAATATGGGTAGTTTGCTATACAGTACAAATATTATAAATTGGGACATACAGCTCTTAGCTTCAGACTTCTGTGGATTTTAGGTTTGAGTGACTTTTAACTCAAATTAGAATTTGATGACTTCAAAACTGGTTTAATAGGAAAAAGAAACATTTTATACTGGAATACTCGATGACTGGATGGATTGATTTATCATTGCTAAAATCAGACTGGTTAATAACAGATAATTAACACCTACTATAGTGGACCTGTGAAATTCTAAACTACTGTAGCATTTTCCAAACATACCTGATACTACATTCAAATCACACAAAATAGGTTATGAGTGAGACTGGTGCTCTCAACAATCCCCTTGTCATTAAATTTCAGTATTTAATATTTCAAATGACAGGTCTTGAGTTCACTGTGTGATCTTAGGCCAAATTATATAATGTGCATTTATTATGAGGTGTTTCTTTCTATAAGTGTAGTGCTAATATTGTATTCAAGTATCTCAAGTTCTAGGATAGAAGTTCTAAAAAGTTCGTTTTGGTCTAAAACACTCAGTGACTCAAAACATTTCCTTTGAGCTATTAACCATTCAAATTTAATGAGATGTAGTAGAGCAATGCGCGGATATTCAACTTTTCATTAATTTTTTAATAAAGGTATAGTTTCCCAACTTATAGCTGAGTTTAGTATAAATTGGTTGAGTTAGCATGGGATGCTGGGATTAATAAAATATTTTGAGCTTTGAATTAAATCGTTAATACTAAGTTGGTTAGGAAATAATTGCTAGAACTACATTCCTATATGCTTAATTACTGAAGACCAAAGCTCAAATCATAAGCATAATAGTTTTACATTAAGGTTTTTTGTTCAGAGATTCAATTATTGATGTCAGATACAAGAACGTGGTAACATAGTCAAAATATTCAGTAAGTAATCATAGTTCTCTATATTTTTTGTAAAATAAATAGGAAAAAGAGACATTTATGTAGACATCACGTGTAATGCATAGACTCAAATCACGCTTAGAACATTGACATAGAATTATAAAAAAATTTGTCAACGTTAAAATGTTTAAGCTGTGTACATGATCTATTCGTGTTTATTAGTTCTTACTTAATGTCTATGTACGCATATAACATTAAAATATATACATTCCCATGACCTTTGTAATGTTAATTATGTATATGGGAAATTCTATTTAAATTACTTTTTCCATTTAACGTTTTTGAAACAATATTATCAAAAAATTTACCTAATATATTAAATAATGATGATATATTATCACTTACCCTACATTTTTAACTGTTCCTTAGAATATTATATAACATATTTTAAAGGGTGTGCTATAGCAAGGTGACGTTTTTAAATCATAATGATTGAGTTGTTAACTTCAAGAAACCACAATTTGTGTTTTTTGATTTACCAACTCGTTTAAATTAGCATATATTTTGATTTGGAAATAGACTATAATAAAATAAACATGAAATTTTTACAAAAGGAAATAATATGGTTTCGGGAATTGGTCCTCAAAAAAAGTTTTTCAGATTGACATTCAATAATGGAAACAGCTAAATTATGTAAATACCAATATTTTTGAAAAACAGATTTCATATAAGTATAATATATTGAAAAATAGTTCTGGTATAAATAAAACATTTAAAAAATTACTGTTTCAAAAAATAAAAATTACTTGATTTATTTTCTTTGCTCAAGAAAGCCGAACTGCATCCCTTTTTGCTGAAATTTTTGAATATTTGACATATAGTATTACACTTAAAAATGAAGATAGGGCAAACCGATTGTAAATCATGTCATTAGTATTTTGTCAATTTGAAAAGAATACATTTGGCAACTAAATCAATGTCGTGTCTAATGAAATTTCAATTCCCGCCAATGTTTAGATGATTTTTTATTTATTTAATAAATATATATTTCGACTACAGTGAAGCAAGGAAGATTATTAATTAGTTCATCGAAATTATTCCCTGATACCCTTGTACCTTTCAATTCTCCGTAGAGAGATATTTTGATAGTCGTGAAACTAGTAAAATATCTCAAGGACGTATGCCTCAACAGACAACATCAGAATAATTCTAAAAAGATAAATTTAAATGGACAAGAAAGTAATTACAATTGGAGTGCATTTTACTGTATTATTTTACCTAAGTGAGTTTGAGCATTTTATCTAAGTGAGTTTGAGTTCGAATAAAGAAATCCCTGTTCTCTGACCGCAATCAAACCTGCATGTCATCAGCATTTTAAATTTGAAAGTTGAGTTAGGCCATAAAGGTAAGCGAAAAAAAAAATGTTTCAAACAAAAACTGTACAGCTGTAAATTTTGCATAAAAAAATATTTTGTCTTTTTGGCTATTATTATTAATAATAGCATAGCTATAGCGTTTAGAAGTTTTACACAAACATAGAAGTTAATGTCCAGGGGAGATGGCCGTACGGAACAGATAGCTAGACGGCAGTAATCTAAGCTTAGTTACTTCTGGCGATGTATCATGTAATGGTATTAGCCTAGGTCGACAGAAGTGAACTAAGCTTAGAATATTGCCATCGATCTATGGATTCCGAAAATAATTAGGCTCGTCCTTCCTCCCGTACGGTTATCTCCCCCCGGAATTTCACTGTATATCAATGTGGCCTTAAAGTTGGTTCTGGATCCATTGGACATAACGCTTATTGTATTCATTATATTCATATTTTGATGAAGGTTAGACGGACGAACTAACGGACAGACAAACGAAAATGGATTAATTTACACCTTTATGGATTAATTTTGTTTGTGCGACGAAATATAACGAACTTTTTACTAAAACTAGCCTTACAACCTTTATACTAAAACTGATATACGCTAATTTAAAAAGTTTGGGGAAATGAGAAATTTGTTTGTTTTCCCTACCCGTATTGTAGGGTATGCAAAATTGGAAAATTGTATGTTTATTATATTACACTCCTTCCTTTTAGGTAAAAGTGCCAAAATTTATCGTTAATTGTTTTTCTACGCAAGTTCGAAAGGATAAAGTTTAAAAATCATTTTACGCGAATAACGTTATATCCGTGTTCTTACTTATTTTTGAGCTTCCGTTATAATTATATTCTGATTTACAGTTTATTAATTTATTTTGTTAGTTTAATAATATTAATAATCAATAAAATACTATAATTTAAAAAAAATTAATTTTGAGTAATATCATCGTCTAACAGCCCCATAAGATCGTTTCAAAAAAATTGATAACAGAACGCTGTAATTGATAACAAAAAGTATCCACGCTCGTACCGTATCTCAATTTTATCGATTTATCTTTTATATTGTTTAATCTATGCTTATTTCATAACGATTTGATGCGAGATAAGAATCGTACGAAGTGTGTAGAAACGTTTATGATAAAACGCATATAAATGTTTGTATAGAAAGTCAAAGTATAGTACCTACATGTGTTTCTATAATTACTTAATTAATCTATGAGATAATGTTTTCTTTTTTGCAGGTACGTATTCTACATCTCAAGTAACTTTCAGTTCACGAACAAGCAATATGAGAAAGTTCCCAGACTCAATATATCCAATATATCCAATAAGTCGTAAATAAGTATTAGTATTTAGTATATATCTCGACACTTTTTATACTCGATATATATACAGTGTATCACAGTATATTCGTTTGAGTCTAGAGTGTATTGCGCTAAAAAAATGGTGAACACCCCGAAACAAAATTTCAATTTTGGTATAGATGTTCATAGAATCACCTTATTCAAATATCACAGTCCATTTCTGCATGTCCGTCTGTTAGACCGACATGAAGATAACTCAAACTTGAAATTTTGGTGACGTAGTCTAGACATAAAAAGTGAGCTTAAATTCGTTAAGAAATAATTTGTCCATGAACAAAAAATGTATGTTATAAATATTCTTTCGTAAAATATTTCGATTCGCCAAAATTTCAGCTCAAATTTAGGTTATTAATACTCAGTACCTGGATGACCGAGCTTTGCTCGGTTTTTTTTTAAATTTATAAATTGTGTTTTTTGGAAATTATATTACGTCGAGGCGGAAGACGAGTCCAGCACGCTAACACTTAGCCACTGCAATGACTTTAAATATTAAACAAATATATCATTACATTATAAAAAATTATACAATTATTATAACAAAACTTATTTGAAAAATATTATTCACTTTATTGTGTTGTTTTGTTGGGATGGGTTTGGTTCCAAATGTAAAAAAAATTAATTTTACTCGTCGGTCGAGCCGGGATTCAAACGCGGGATCTCTGTATAAGAGCCTCGCACGCTAACAAATGAAATTCAGTATATAGGGGGTTTCGGGGGCGATAAATCGATCTAGCTAGGAATTATTTTTAGAAAATGTCATTTTATTCGTGTTTTATCGATAATTTTTAATAATGTAATGATATATTTGTTTAATATTTATAGTCATGGAGTCAAGTTATTGGAGTGGCTAAGTGTTAGCGTGCGAGGCGTTGCTATACAAGAATTGCTCATTTAAAGATATAAGATAAGATAAGATAATTACAATATATATTATTATTATACATTTATTTATTACTGTACAGACTGTGTATTTAGAGTATTTAAGCATGCTTATGATTAAAAATAGTTTAAACATTGATAATTAACAATATTGTTTTTTTTCTTCATATATTTAATTACAAGCAGTTCAAAGATTAGCACCTACGTATTATTTCTACTCAATTAGCTTTGTTCTTTGTTATCTTCATTTATTAAAATTATTTTTATGTAACGATTATACGTTCAAAGTATGTAGATATTGAATATTTCAGTGTTATTGTAGAATATGATTGAAAATGGTGACAATCAAATAAAAATTCCGTGACTAAATTACATTTAAAAAATTTAAATGTAATCAAAGAAAATATAGAATTGTCGTATATCACGCAATCTAATTTCTAATTATTCGATGAATTCTTTTATTTTTTGTTTTTCTAAACTGAAATATTAAACTTATTATGTTTGTTATGAAATTTAATAGTTGATTTTATATAAAAGTTATTTTTTTTTTATGTACATGTTATGACACAACCCTACAATATTTAATAAATGAACTAGAAAGCTATTCAATTCTAATATAGTTTTTATACAATTTTTTCTATAATTCTTATTTGTTTCGAATTTTACAACTTCTGTATTAATCGTTTATGCAGTTTTATCAGTATTTGTCTGTAATCAAATGGTACGATGGTAAATATAATCTATTTTTCGGATGTATGTTCCCATAATTAGCCGTTAATTAATCGTTAATAAATTGTGGAAAAACAAATTAATCGCTCTAATAATAACGGAGAAAATGTTGATGTGACACTCAACTTAGCGAAACATCAATTTTCTTCGTAATGGTAATAGTGAACAATTTTTTTTTTACAGTGAATTTACGATTATTTAACGGTTAATTGTGAGCATATTTTCAAAAAAATTGGATTAAAAATAAATAGTTGTTTCACGAAGTTGACAGTCAACTTAGCGAAACATCAATTTTCTTCGTAATGGTTAAAGCAAAAAAAAATTTTATTTCCAAACTAATTTACGATTAAATAGCGGCCATAATAAATAATTATGAACAGCTATTTCGAAGTTGATCAGGAAAAGTAGTTTCACTAAGTTGACTGTAAACTTAGCTTAGTTCATTTAATAAATATTGTATATTTATATTTCAACTAAATATCGTTGTCTTGGAATTTGAATTATTTGCATTAAACGCGTTGATTAATATAAAAAAGCAAAATATTTTGTAAAATTTATCAAACCTTTATAGTGCATAAATAGATATTCAAAAGAAGTTATTGGTAAATCTATATCTAAAAATCTAATGAAATTATAACAAAAAAAAAAATAAAAAATGCAGAAATTATTTATGAAATTAAAAAATTATTTATTATTATTACTATTATTTGGTTTTTTAAAAGAGAGTGAAAAATTTTATATTCATTAGTTCTCCGTTAGTTTTGAAGCTACTCTGTTACTATGTAAATTTTCCTTGAGAGAATACGCACCTAATTAATGACTTTTTTATTAGTCAAATTAATGACTAATAATTTGAGTTTATTTTTATACGTTGAGAAATGTAAAACATTATTGCTTTCTTACAAGATCAATTTTTTTCTGCCACTATTTTCCATAGAATGTAAGGTTTTCGAGTCATTGATCGTTCAAAAAGATACATTTTTCGAATGAAAAATTGGTATTTTTAATCATGAATATATACAGTTTCTATATCGATTCTTGCAAAGTTAATAGTTTGATACATTAAACAAGTTTTATTAGTCAGTTTTGAACTATATGATGGGATATGTTGCTTTCACACGAGTGTTTATTGTTTGAATGTTGATTCTTTTATAAATAAATAAGTCACTAAATAAGTTATACAATATTTAGATTGTAACGATAGAATCCATCTAGATATCCACCTACCGAACAAGGTAAGTAAATTTATTAAAGTGTGAAGGCTTACTACCTTTCTATTAAAAAGATTCAGTTCTATATAATATTATAAATAGATGCATATTTAAGTCAACTGTTCCATTTGTAGTCGTTTATCATTTCAAAACAATAACTGTCCATCGTTAATACTTACATCGTTAGAGATTTACAGATATTTGATTAATATTTATATATTATATTTATTAATAATTATAGTTTTCTGATATATATTTGTTTGGATATAATATGAAGGTAAGTTACAGTTATTTCAATTATTAAGTCTATAACCACCTTCATTTTTATGCTCGATATACAGTGACTCACAAAAACCTTCTTACACCCAGCTAAATAAGCACATCAATAATATTTATTATATTTATTACTGATGTGTTTATTTAGCTGGGTGCACTTTTGTGAGTCACTGTATATACTAAAAAATATAATAGAATATTAATTTTAGTTTAAACTTCGTAATGGAAGAAACAATGACGGTACTAACAATCCTAGTAGAGGTGTTCATAGAATTTCCGAATTTTCTGTGTCTATCATTAAGATAACTCTATAACGAAAAGAAATATTGAGCAGAAAGTTTGGCTTTCTAGATCTTAAAAGAAAGATCAAATTAGTGAATAAGCAAAATTAGTCCATTAGATCCAATTGATTCATGATCTTATTTTTGAATTATAACATGTAGAAGAAAAATTTAAGTACAAAAAATGTTTGATTTTTTTAAATAAATAAATTTTGTGTGGATCAATTTTAATAAAATATTTGTCAAAATTTTTGCACAAATTTAGACAATAAATATTATTATTATTATTATATATGTACTTATTCTGTAAATGAACTGTACTTTAGAGTATTTTATGAATACTAATGATTAAAAACATTGATAAGCAACCATATGAAGTGTTTTTAAATAATTAACTCTGTTGTTATACCTTCATTTGAAAATAGTAAAATTCCATAAATTACATTGAAAGATTTTAATAATCTTAATAAATAAGCTTATTTTGTTAAAGGTTATGTGAGAGAAAAATGTGTAAACAATTTTTTATTATAAGAATTCCACAAAATCATGTTCCAAACAGTTAAAAACAGTTGTGCTCTGATTTCAAAAATTATTTTATTCTCGACGTTTTAGAACTTCTTGAGCAACTTTCGGTCTGTCTATCAGTTTATCACATGTCGGTCTATCAACTCCACAACTAATGAATGAATATTTATACATTTGTGGTAAAGAATAGTAGAGATGTTTAGAATGGTCCCACAAAACATCTGATACATCAATTATCCCTTACGTGGATATAGCGCTCGAAAATTACCTGATTTATTTTTTCTAATGTATATCTCGCGAACCGCTTATTTGATGAAATTTTATATGTTTTTGCGTGGTGATATAAGTTTACATTAATAGTTTAAATTGTGTCAAAATCGGTTATGCTAGGATATCTTTATTAAAGAAAAATCGAAAACCAGAACGAATAAATCTGAAAAAAATTAAATCAGACTACTATCATAGATTGTATTTAAAATGTCTTTTTTAACCACATATCCAAATCAATTTGGTCTAGCCGTTCCAGAGATACAGCTATTTAAGTAAATATATTCGATAATGTGTATTTTCACAAAAATTGATCTAATTTCGTTTGTACATGGATGACGTACTTTTATAACAGTAATTTGAATTTTGTTGAAATTGGCAGATAAATTACATAGTTCTAGGAAACGTTCGTAGTATGCTTGGATCGTTGACATGACTAAATAATATCCCGAAAATTTCATTGTTCGTTACGGAATAACCAGGTGGCTCCCTCTACAATTGGAAAAAATTTCATAGGCTTATTTTTTCTCATTATAAATTTTTTCATCTAATTTATTCAAATGCTGTATATAATATTTTGAAGCTTACTTAAAAAATATTGTTTTTTTAATCACTTTTTTCATAATATTGACTTTGAGATTTTATAGCTATTTAAAAATCCTTGAAAAATTAAAATTTCTTATGTTATTTATCAATAATAATTTATGCAAATAAATGCAAAAAATGTGGATAAGGAAATGTAAATAAGAAAACAAGACAGCTCATCTTACCAGCTTTCGTAATTCATATATTTCCTGTTATTTCCACCCCCTGAAATTTTGTAGCCTGTTAAAAATCCTTGAAAATTCAAATTTATGTTTTATTCAAGAATATATGTGAAAAACGAAAAATATACCAGAAAGTGAAAATATCTATGCATAAAAGTACATGGAAAGTTTAGTTATCTTACCAGCTTTCATAATTCCGTGATTAAAAGTGTTATTATACTGAATTATTATACATTCCTTGAGATTTTATAGCCTTTTAAATTAACATAAAAATACAAATTTTTTTAAAAACAGTTTTTGGATTTTTTGATTTCGGATGAAATATATCGGAAAAATCGTGGCCATCGAGGAACACTTTTTGTTGAAAGATCTTCAGGAGCACAACGTAAATCACTAGGGCCATTATAAACTAAATGTATCAATGATTTTGGTTTTAGCAAGATAATAAAATTTATAAAAAAAACTTTTTTGGCCCTTATAACTTCGCAGACCCTTAATACAAAAATCTCTAAAAATGTGTATATTAATTTTGTTATTTTTGATCATTTCAGATATTTAATAAATTAATGGTAATTGCATATTTTGTGGTTCTATATTTAACATCCACATCATTTGCTGGATCCATAACGGCTTCAGTTTTTCCAATATTTACTGGACCACGATCACCATACGGACCAACAACATTAATTCGTTCACCATCATTGGATAGTGCCGTATTTCAAAGTGACCGTATTGGTGGTAATTTTGCATATAGTACAATTGAAGGGCATGCATATACAGCAATTACACCATTTATTCAACAACAATACTTTCCAACTGCTTCACAACAACAACAACAACAACAGCAACAATATCAACAACCATCGACATTTTATACATCACCATCGTTGGCAGAACTATCATCTATTGATGATGGTAACAATCAGCAATACGAATCGCAACAACAATATGAACAACAACAATATGATCTTCAACAACAACAACAATACCAAACGTATAATCTATACAGTCCAAATATTGTTCGTAATATTTTATTTTGATAAAAATAAAAAACAATATCGTAAACCAGGAAATTAGAAACATTTCTAGTAGTTAAGTTATTAAGTAATTTTTTAATAGAATAAATATTCGAACAATTTTTCAAGCGAATGTGAAGCTCTGCATTTGCGTGTTACGATATATGAATAGCCACGACTGTATACAAAATTTAACGTTGAATTTCCTTTCCTTTAGGTATTAAGCCGTAGCTTTTTTGTTAGAATGCACGGCTTATTACCTATGGAATTTTTTTAATTAATAATTTTATTCCAAAAGTTCTGTTAGAAAATTAACAACACCTTCTTTTATAAATTCCTCTAGAATTTTTATTTTGTTTCTCAGTTGGTATTTAGTTTAGCTCTTAGTTACATAACTCTATAAGTTATTCCTTACATAAATATAAGTTATTAGAAATGCCGGAGTTTGTAAGACGTGCTTTCATAGGCAGGCTCTTAATTATTTTCCAAGTAAAGTAAGATAGACAAAATCTTAGACGTGTGATTTCAAAAGAATTAAAACTAAAATTGAAGGAAAAACGTGTGCCTTTCCATCCATATGAAATCGCTAGATGTCTTGTTGGAATGCAAAAATATTAGCATTCAATTCAAAGAATCTTATGTAATAAGTTGAAATACTTAATGATTGGATAGTTATGTTCATCCCATTTTTAATAAATCGCATTTTGTAATTAATTAGTCATTTAAATCACTTATAGTAAATAATTAGTTATTCAAGTCAGTGGTAGTACCTAATTATTATCAAAGTAAGGGAGAAAAATATGGCTTTATCATAAACATATAATATGTATACATTCTACATATTTTGTATAATATATAACTTCCTTACTCTACTTTGGTTTAAAAGTGAGTTTTCATGCTCATTAGTACAAGACAATCATATAGAAAAATGCTTTGCTTCGTAAGTGGTCAAACTAATCCCATTTCAATAAAATTTATAACTGAAAATTGCAGGTATTTAAAAATTCTTCAACCTTAATAGTTAAAAAAAATAGCTATAGTGGAGGAATGAGAGCCAATCCTTTATATGGGATACAAATTTTATTATAAAGAGTAAACACACGAATGGTAAAAGGGCGTAATATTGTTCTTTTTTATTTCTAGAGCTTTTATTCGGTTAATATTATGTCAAAAAAATAGGCAAATATTTCTCCTTTTTTAAAAGCTTATTTTTTGTAGTTTACACTTCGTTAAAATGTAAGATTTTCGAGTTATTCGTGAGAAGTTGTTCAAAATCAAGTATTTTTTTAATACTTTTATTTAACTTTATTTATGTATGTATTTTGTTCGGATGGAATCTTGTTTACTCAATTTTGAAGCAGACATCTTCAACCGATTGAGCTGAAATTTTGAATACACGTTCAGTTTGGATGACGATGCATGGTTAACTGGGTGATGTCATTCTAAATCCAAGATGGCAGCACACCCTAAATGGTAACCTAGTTATTTTTAATGCAATCCTACAATATGGGTATTAAATGAAAGGATTTTCTAATAATAAAAATTACGTAACGTCACTCTAAATACAATATATCGGGCTTCTAAAGTTTGAAACTCAATTTTGAAGCAGATATCATCAACTGTAACAAAATGTTATGAAAAGCTATATAACATACATTTGTAGTTTTTAATGCCAGCGATTATTAAAAAGTAAAAAATGAATTAAAAGTACAAACCTTTTTAAAAGAAGCTTTTATTTAAATGAACTAAAAATGAAAAATAAATTATGACTATAAACTTATAACGTTATTACATAATTTATATTGTATGAAAGCTTGCCGCCATAATAACTTGTGTTGATACACACGTCAATAAAATAACTTGATGTGACTATTATAATTTACCAACGAACATAATAAGCTTTTATATCATATAAATTGAGTGCCGTTTACAGGCGACAGTAAAAGTTTTAAAGTAAAAGCTTATTTTTTCTTTTTAGTGCATTTAAAATTAAAGCTTGTTTTAAAAAATGGTTAATAAACTGCCAAGGAAGGTATTTGTTTTTCACGCGTATATATATGTTTGTTTTGGCCATTTAATTTATACAAAGACTGTGTCAGAGTATATTACCTTTAGTCTAAAGTTTGTAACGATAGTAAATATTGAAGGCACAAACTAACTAATTAGTCCATTTCAGTACGAGCAGTACTTGATTGAAATAGCTCAAAAAATATGGAAATTTTAGTGGTTTTATTCTAAACATAAAAAGTAAGTTTAAGTTCGTGATTGAGTAAAATTGGGGATGTTAAGAATCAATCGACCAATTTTCAAATCATAAAAGATGCTTTTTTTATCTTACTGTTGTTTTAAACATTTTTTCGAAAACTGTTTAAATTTGCCACAATTTAAGGAAAAATTTAGCTAACACAAGTATAATTCTAATACGTGTTATCATTATATATGTATTTATAACATTAGGGACTGCATTTTATGAAAGATTATGAGTATAAATAGTTCAAATATTAATATTCAACCATTTCTCGAGTATCAAAACAATTATACTGTGAGTTGCTATTTTTTTGTTTTTGTTTTTTTCTTTTTTGTTTTATAACAACACTGAAGAACGATTTTATGTAATTTGAAGGGTAATAATAAACTGAAATATTGTTTTTAGTTTATTTATTCTTTGTCTGTCCCAAGACAAATATTAGAAATTTATTTATTTCATATTAATATTTTACGTCTGATGAATATTAAATCAAAAAAGCTCGGGTAAAGATAAAAGTGCAAATATTGTATTTTTGTTTAAATTTCAATTTTTCTAATTTTTTTAAACAGAACAAATTCATTTGAATTATAAATAAATAATATTCAAAGTAATAATTATAATGAAAATAAAAAAAGGATTGTATTGAATGAGATTTGTACAGTTTATTTGTATTTGGATTATAATTAAATAATTGTTAAATAAAAGATTAAAAAAAAATTGTAGGTCATTAATGATTAGCTACTTTGTAAGTAAAACAAATATTGGATGTAAAATGCACGCCTCGACGTAAAATATGTAGGTAATGAATGCATTCATCAATGATAAACATAACACAATTATTGAATTTAATTATTATTTTAAGATAATAAAAAATTGTATAAGTGTTGTTGAGTAATTCTAAATAAATTATATGTGTTATAAATTTACATTATCTAATCCGTTTTAAAAATAATTTTACATTTAACTCTATCTGTTTATATGCGAGGAAATATTACATTTTGGACGCAAAATTGTAGGACGTATTTATTTATTTTATTTTTACCTTTTAAACTTGGAGCAAAGCTCTCATGTGATCATTCCTTAATGATGTCGTATTCAAAACGTGTACAATTCATTATCAATTTTAATTTTTCAAAATTTTGGCACTGAATAATGCCGTAATTTATGATATTTGCGAAAGTGCATTTTCATTGTAAGAAATAAGCCCATTTTTAACGAATTTTCTGAATTAATTCTGGCAATTTTGCAGTATATAATGATAGACATGATTCAAAAAAATTACATTAATGACAGTATTCTATTCCAAATCGAATGTACTTAATCTTAAATAGAGGAAAAAAGCACATGTTGCATTTAATCCAGTTTTGGCACAACTAGATAATTCCTATAGTTTGATTTTTTGTCGAATCAGTTGCATGTCAAATTCATAGACTTAAGTTCCTTGATTGTGATTAGAAATACAATAGGCCAATACTTTTTCGGGGTGAAAAGATCTTGATGGCAAACTTCCCAATGAGGAGAGTCAAAGAAAATAAAATGTTTAGTTTCACAAAAATATTGATCATTTTTGTAATTTTTTAGTTTTTTTATACTCAATAATAAACAACTAGACAGAATAAAATTGTTCCACATCGATAACGGAGTTTTTCCATTCGGGAAGTTAATAATAATAATTGGTAAATTGGCACTTCAACTTCATTTTTAGTACGGTATGATGTCTCAGATTAACAAATCCTACTATATATTTTGCGAATTGTTTGATTATTTTTTTGACAAATAACTATGAATAAAAAAAAATTACAATAAAGCCCATTTAAAATTAAGTATACAATCAATCTATAGGTATGCTCTAAAACCATTTAAAGCAATATTGTATATTTTATTGATGACACACATAGGAACATAATAGAAATAAATCAATATTTTGGTTGACTGCTGTGCGACATCACGCCAAAAAAAATTGTATTTTGAAAGAAAACATTATATATGATAGTTTTCATTTAATGAAATATACTTAATAATACTACTACTATATGGTTGTATAGAATCTTCAAACGTATTGATGAGTGCTAAAAACAGATTTAGTTTATACAAACATGTGCAACTAGACACAATAAACGCAGAATAATTTTAGTAAAGAAAGTAAATATAACATACTACCTATAAACTGCAATACAATATTCAACTAGTCCTGAAAGTATCATATACAGTCTAAGATAGCAACCCTTTTTATAGAAGTAACCTTCGGCTTTTGCTCCTCCTCACAGAAATGTACACATATCATAGTTCGTGCTCTGGTTCTCATATACTTAAGATGAAAAGTATATGGACCTTCAGAAGCACGAATTGATCCTGTCATACTTGAATGATACAATGTGCAGACTTTATATAATTCGTCGTCCAATAAAGAACTACGTTCCAAAAATAAAGTTTCTTGGGGGAAGTATATTTGGAAAACTAATTGAATGTCTAATAAAATAATTGATCTTTAAGCGTGGCACACTTCTGTTACACTTTTTTCTTAAACTAATGTAATATGTGGGTGATAATTCCAAGCACATTATAAATATATTGTGTAGCAAAATCTCAATACGGAAAGCTCAATTTCTACAAAATCTTAATAATGAAGATAAACGTGTACTAACCAGTCTATATTAAATTTTAATACATCTTAATGCCTAGATCAAGTTTTTAAACATCAAATATTTTAAACGTCATTGAGATTCTTTAGAATATTTCAAGCTCCTTTTAGTACGGGCATTTGAAATGTTTTTATTTTTATTTTTTTCATAAAGCTGAGCTTGTTCCTTTCTTGAGAACTACATAATGTGGTATCCTACGTAATTATCTAGATTGTGTTATCCAGTGGAGGCAATTTCAAATAATCATTGTGGATTTTAAGGAACTATTTATTTATTATTAACTGTATCATGTGAAAAATTTGGGAAAATGTAAGGAGAGTGAAGATATTGTTTCTTTTTATGAAACTAAACTCAATTGAATTTTAATAGAATATTTGGTTTGTATTATCAATAATACTTTTATTGGTCTCGTGCTAAATCACAGTTTGATATCGCATTCAATATTTTTTAAATACATGATATTGTTGTATATTGTGAAATATTTCACACCTGGAATTGTATATAGATCGATTAGTTCAGTAACAATATCAATTAGATCAAAAGTTAACGTGGGTGGTATTTTACCACAAAACACTATGTAATTGTATCAGAAACATCTGCAAATACTAATTTTTAAAACGTAACTTAAATAATAAAAATAATAGTTAAATACGTCCAAACAGTAACCAAAACAAAGAAGCTTATAGTTTTGGTAGTTTTAATAATAAAAATAAACGTTTACGAACTCATTATCCGCAAACGCAAACAAAGTTACAATTTTTTTTATTCTTAATTAGAAACATTATTTTCACTATCATTGAAAATCTGCTTTATTGTTTCAAAACCAAAAATTACGTATGACCATTCTTGATATAAATGCGGCAATAATATCGAAAGAGCCTAAAAAATATTTGTATGAAAAAAATACAATATATTACCCGCAGATGAATCATTCGAAAACAACAATACACTCGAAAATTCTTATATTTTATGCTATAAATAAATTTATATCGAATTTTTATTAATAAATTTTAAAAACGTGTTTTTTGCCCATTCCATTCTCTCAGACATGAATTAGCTACTAAGTAGCACGAGCCTGCGTATTTGGAATTGATTTGGCACAGGTCTCCGATTTGGTCCTTTGGTCCTTATAATCCTCTGGGCCTACGACTCTACGTGTTTTTGGTACTTATGATCACAACAATTAGTACCTACACATACATTTTGATGTATGTGCATCTAATATCGCGGATGGTTTACTTTGTTGAGAATTCTGCGCGGGTCAATTGTCGTAAGGTGATTTATTACGTCACTAAGATAACCATACAAATATGAAACTGTTTGTTCTTGTGTTATAAAAAGTTTTCAAAATACCAAAAGCGTGCGTATAAAAATGTTCAACTTCTTGTAAATAGTTTTAAAAGTTTCTTTAAGATATGATCACTCGAAATATTAAACCCTCGCTTACTACATCCATAACAAAAGCTTTTTTTGTTGTAGTAATTTATAAATATAATTGCAAATATTTGCATTGTAGTTTTTCGTTCTTAATGTCACTTAAAAAATGATATTTGTAAATAAGTTTTTGCAAAAAAACCACACAAATAGATATGAATTAGAGTGCCCATAAGTATTAAAAATGTGGGTGGAATACGTAAGGGACTGATTGACATTCATTGATTTTTATTTATTAAAAAATTTCCTGATAGAAAGTTAATGCATTCATACTAGTAAGCCGATAAATTTATTTTAGATAATTTTTCTTTTTTTGCAATTGAAAAAAGAAGAATATTAAATTTTTATTGAAGAAAATTCTTTTATTAATGGAGGTAAATTTAAAATTTATAATATTTAGCATTTTATAAAAATAAAAGGTTTATACAGTCTTTATGCGATTTAAGGTCGGAAATTAATAGAGATTTAATAAGAATAAATTATTTTAACTGAATTTATAATTGATGGAAGGGAGAAATAAGCCTGAAAAGTATGCCTTTCTAGGAATTTTTATAGGCCTCTATAATTACCGACTCATTATTTCTTCTACTCATTTTTCATTTTATTATAGCACATCACAACTATTCAAAATAATTTTTGGTGCACTGATAATAATCGAACTCAAATACCGGGTAAAATAACTATCTAAGCTCAGTATACTAAACGCAATGAATGGGTAGAAACAATGGTCCAAGAGCTGGCTGCAAAAAACCTGGGCTATCGAGTAACCGGATGAAGTATTTTTTAAATGATACTACTCACTGTAACTATTGAAAAAATCATTTAGTGCCCGGCCAAATATGGTGCATAACATTGCTAGATTTTTTCTACGATACATTTTTTGGACATAAACTGTACCAATCGAGTAACCTCATGAAACTGATTTTAAAATTTAATTTCGAGTGAGTACAAAATAATTATGAACAAGTGCCTTGTAAACTCCGGTCCTAACCCCATGGTACGACATATTTTTTAATTTTGTTGTTGTTGTGTTACTGTACCTATCGAGTAACCGCTTCAAACTATAATCAAATTGAAGTTTAAACATTTCTTACTAGGAAAATACATTAGTGCCACTTCTATTTTAGTGACAAATGCCTGGCACGATACTTTATATTCTTTCAAGCCCTATACTATTGCTCATACAACGTATAACAGAAACATTGAGGAATAAATGAATAAACATCTGATGAACAACATAATAGTAATTTTTAAGTGTTTTTTTTTTATTAATATATTTAATTTTACAAGTATATTCTTGCAATATTTCCATACTTCTTAAATTATCAATTTCGTCAATATTATTTAAACTAGCGAATTCTTGTTGAACTTATGGATTTCTTAATAATTCTTTAAAAGACTTTATTTTTCTGAAAAACATATATATATATTATTTATTTATTAATGAAAATATTAATTTATTATTGGTCTGGTTGTGACTGATGGTCATAGATTGTATCCATTAGGGCTTATTTCATTCATAAATATAAATAAATAAAAATAAATATTAAGGTATTCATAAAACATATAAAAGAGTAAGTATGTGCAATGCATTCCTGTCAAACAAGAAAACAAGAGCTATTGTAGCAATGTTTGAGAGAGGCACTTTTATCAATGAATGCAAACAAATATTGTAAAACTCCGTTTGTACTACAAATTTTTAGTGGTTTAAAGGAACGCCTAGTTATATGTATACATATATTGCTCTTTTTTTAAAGTTCTTTATGTACATAAAAATTATGAATGGTAGTAGATTATTTATTTTTACTAAAACTATTTTCACTTCCATGTAGGTAAGTTTTTTTATTTAACAACGTTTCCATATTTAAGAAAAATTTGTTGTCAATCATACTAATATGAAAGATTGTATGTTTGAATGTTTGTTCTTGAATCATGCAAAAAGGCTGAATGTGTTTGGAGGAATTAGGCACAGGGATAGGTTTCGCTGAGCTTCCAAAAAAAAAAAGAAATTATAGGGTGTATTAATTTTTTTTAATAACACATGTTTATGTCTCTAGATACAATTAACTAAAACAAGGACGCGTACTGGAGCAAGTTTATAATAAAACATTATATCCACCGAAAAAAATATCCCACGATTTCAGAATCAAATATTGACGCATGTAATCATCCATGAGTTAATAATTAAACTCAAGGATATATCGATCACTTGTCGAAAAAATTATAAAATCATTTTGAATATTATAAAATGTTTTCTGTATCAAGTGTAAAATATTCAAATTTCTACATTCGTATTTTATAAAATATAATACAAAAAAGTTGTTTAAAGTTTTTGTTATACTTTTTCTGTATATGGAGGTAGTGTGAATGAAATGTTTTCAAATAAATTTGATGAATAGAAATTTGTCATTAATTCCAAGAATGTTGAATTTTACAAACACCTTATAGAAAATTTCTGATGTTATTTTTTTATGAAAATTTATTAATGCTGTAAGTGCATGTTATTATTAAAATCACTTAAAGGGCGTGTTTTGAAGTATTATTATTTATTCGTTTCACAATTGAACAAAACATACAGTTATTGAAATTATTTTCGACAATCACTTTTTTTTTTGATTACTCTTGTAAATGTAAGAATAAATAAAAAACCACTTTAAAATTAAACAACAATGATTTGAAAAAAAAAATCATTCCAATAAAATAGAAAGTGAAGCCCATTTAGTAAACGCACGTTGCACAAAATATGTATCTTCACCACAAAACTTGAATAAGAGAAAGATTTATTAAGAATAAATAGTAAACTATTCAATAATTCTAGATTACCCAAGCACTTTGTATATGAACTTAAACACGATAATTTCTTAGAAATTTATAAAGATCACGAAGAATAGCATTTCATAAATATCTTAGAAATTAGCGACGAATATTACCAAAAGATATTATCAACTTTAAATATGGTTGCAAAAAGAATCTGAGCGTTAGCAATGATATTGTATTCATTAGAGCATATCATTACTCAAATAAATTAGATCTAAATTGTATTGTAGATCTAAAAAGAGAGTATCAGTTTGTGAATGAACAATTTAAGTGGCTCCTTAATTTCGGGAAAAAGATATTCTAAATCGGGGAAAAGATATTCAATAAAAAAAGATTCAATAAAAAAATATTTGTCTCTTAAAATATAAAAACTTTTTTTGAGACAGCTTAAACTACTTAGATTCGCCGCAATATCAGATAAAATAAAATTCATTCAAATAAACATATATATATATATATATATATATATATATATATATATATATATATATATATATATATATATATATATATATATATATATATATATATATATAATTACACATGTTCGATGATTTTTTTAAACAATAAAAGAGTAGTTTTTTACTTGAAAATGATTTGATCGGTTTCAAAAATCCCAGAAAGATGCTGTTTTGTGTCAAGGAAAACGGTCACTTGATATAAAAATAAAAATGATATAAAATCAAATACCATGACCAATATAATTTGATAAAGTTAAGTTGAAAGTTAACCATTAATAATTTTGTAAAATGAATTTGATAATCCCCATCTCCAAATGTATATTTAAAATGGCCAATTTCAAAGCATACTGCATGTAGCCTCTTAAGAAATTACATGTAAATTTTCAATTCAGAAATCCTACGAACGGTCCTGTACGCATATTTAGATTCTTAATTTGCAGATTTATCCCTACTGTTGATGGATGCTTCTGTTTATGAATGGGGTCTGTGTTTGTGCAAATACATTTTATAAATGCATTCGCAAAAGTCTTATCTCGATTACCGGAGCGAAAATGAATAAATATTAACGTGGGAGTAATTTCGTTCGACGCATAATTACATAATTCAAAACAGAAAGCAATCTAGCTGAATTTCTTCCAACTTATAAATTGTGCTATTATTAGCTTTTCAACTCAGAAGTATATCATTTAGACTTCCTCAATCACACTCAGATGAATTATTTTCGTTAAATTAAAAAAATAAGAATAATGAAGAGAAAATATTTGAAATAAATCTGACATTTTTCAATAGAAAATCTGCCAACTATGTTTACTACCCATCTAAGCAAGTTAAATTAAATTTTATAATATTGTCTAGAAACACATTATACATAGAAGACATCAACATATATATATAAATAAAATATAAAACTAACGACGATTAAGATCGTAAAATGTGTGAAACGGAAAATATAAATTAAATCGTGATTGTGAATGCCCCTTAATCTCAACTGTTGCATTGGACAGTTTAGGACACTTATTGCTTAGTTCATATACAACAGCAAAAGAAATTATAAAACGACATCAAAATAAAATAAATATATGTGTAATTTTATATTTATTTCACTCTTACAAATGTGTGGAGTTATATTTTTAACTTTTTTTAATACAACGATTCAATAATATTTGATGTGCATTTGTTTGAATTTGTGTAACACAGTTACAGGCCACACTGCAGGGTGTTAATTCTTTGATAAATGTATTTTCTTCATCCCTTTTAGTTATTTTTTTTTTTTTTTTTGTATTATCTCACCAGTTTACAAGATAGCTTGATAATAATATTTACAGTATTTATGTTAAAGTTATAAAACAAAGATATTGAAACAATATTGAAACGGTATTCACGACGTTATTGAAAAAGGCCTTCCAACTGATCATCACCGTAAACTGCGGGGGCTAATTATTTTAGAAATGTGTGTAACAATGGAAAACATAAAAATGGATTTTAATTATTAAAGCACGCTTACGGCTAGTCATTAATTTATAATTACTTTCACTGTTTCTTTTGTGGTCTCATTTCAAATAATCAAAAACCTTTGAAATATGTATCAACTTTGGTATTCCAGCTAGCCTTTCTTTAATTTTTCGAGTTTGCCTTGCCTTAGTTCATTTTATTTCAGAGCTGTTACCGATATATATACTATACACTTTTCTTGAATGAAATATATTGTATTTTCTTTGTTTTTTCAAATTTTAAATTTTATGTTTTTTAATTACTACACTTGATGCGATTATTTTAACCATGTATATTTCAAAATGTATCTTTTTTAAAGATTATATAAATAAACGCTTTAATATTCATCATTACCAGTTTCCTAACCAAGTTTATCTTAATACTGTGGATTCTATATTATATTTATCCATTTAATTTTAGCCAAATGAAAAATTATCATTGTTGTACACATCTCTCAAAAACATTAACTAAAATATACAAATAATTTTCAATTAAAAAAATCTACAAATAATTTCTTTGTAATCAATTACTTTTCGAAGTCGGCACCCAACGAATCAATTTTTTAGTTAAGCATATGATTGGCTCCGACTTCTTGGTCACAACGAAATAATTTATAGATATTTTTAATTTAAAACTATTTTTTACTTTTTAGTTGATATATTTGAAGGTGCATTTTTTTTTAAATTTTTTTTTTAAATCAAATAGATTTGGAGTCAAATTTTGCTAATAGTATAAAAAACGTTCGTGATAGCGTGTGACTTGACTCATTTTATTTACTTTCTTACAGTATACTTTAGCCATTGTATCATTAAATTAGCTGATGATAGAATGGATTTGTAATATTACATAGTAAAAATGCAGGAAGTGTAGCCTTAAAAAATATAATTAAGTATATTTAATAAATTGAGTTTTCTTATTAACGGATTCGTGTACGCAACTGCTTAACATTATTAACTTTTTAATTATTTATTGATTACAAAAGAAATTAACAAAATTTAAATACTCCGTACGAAAAATAACAGATTAGTGGCTATATTTGAGTTTCTATTTGTTTAATAGACGTAATTATGTAATGATTGTGCATGTAATTAATACATATTTCTTTTTCAAAAATTTGCTGCTAAATTTTCAATGGATCTTTACCAAATTTATTCGTTAAGTATAATATTTCGGATAATATGTAAAAATAAAACAATTATAACATTTGTGTAAAATTCGTAAAAATAATAACATAATAATACGGATCGGATGTAGGATTTAATCAATAAATATTACGAATTCTCTTGTTTATTCATCGATTATTCATAATTTATAACTTAGCTTATAATTCATCTCCTTACTCTTGTGTTGTGATATTCATAAACCCTTAATTATACTACTTATTACCGTGGAAATTCAGAAAAAGTTCTATTTCAACTATAAGTTAATGATTCATGTAATCTATATGTTTTAAAACTGCTTATAATATGTAATAATTTTTTCCAAATTAGGATTTAGTATTATTTTGTTTAGTCTTATTATGTATAAATTTATAACAGAAAAACAAGTAAATTTTCTAGTTTCTAGGTAATATTACTTTACTAGACTTAGTAGCGGTAAACTTGGCACACTTTTGTATTTGAAGGCTCTCATAGTACAAAGTATATAAGCCACAATTTTCTAATGGCATATTTTTTAGACTTTCAATCCATATGAAAATAATATATAAGAAACATTGTCGTTTTTCAATAATTAAGTAGAACTAAGCAAAATGCATTCACTTTACAAATGCTGATAAATGAGCGTATTCATATGTGGTAAAGAAACCCGTTGATTTAATCATGCTTAAGTGAACGCGTTTAAGTAAAATATGTTTACTTAACTATTTGCACGAGGTAACTAATTGCATGTGGGAAAATTAAAAAAAAAAAGAAAGAAATTTTTGTATATTCTCTTTATTTTTAATTAAAAATGGATAATACCTTTAATTTGTTACAGAATATAAAACTTTCGTTTTATATGGTTTTTATCAATATTATTTACAAAACAATTATAAATTCATATAAAAATTATACTTTTTGTTTTTATAAAGTGCAAAGACAAAATTTTTTAAACTCATTACAAAAATCACAAATAATAACTCACCTTACGCATGAAGTGTCATGTTCCTGAAACCACTGGTGACAAGCTAGGGACAATTTCCAGTCTTCGATTGGACGACCTATGTATTTCTCTTTGTATTTAGGACAAAATATTCTTTTAATTTTTCAGAATGTGATTTTTTCATGTTTTTAACAGGAGTATTTTTGAGGTTTTTTTAATGGACGTTATGAATTTTTCTTATGGGCGATCTGTTTATTTTCTAGGTGCTTTATATATGGACTATCTGTAATAATTTGCGATTTCATTGAAGGTTTTCCGTTACGCCATTTTTCTTCCATTTGTGGCAAAAAGACAATTTTTTTTCTGTTTGTCGAGATTCATCTATCAAAGTATCGTCCACGGTACGTAAATTATCTGTATACGCCATTACATGAAATCATTGAGATGAATCACGACCACTAGTTGATTTGATTTGAAATTTCTTCACCTGAGAGATTTTATTTTGTGCCCAACGAAGGTGCGAAATCAGCTTCATCAACAATGGTTACTATCAAATGGATATATTTCTGTAACCTTAAATCCAGATTCAGCATTACCCATCGAGATTACTTGTTTGTCCGCTTCGTTGAACAAACTAGCGACGTTGTATTTTGAAATGACATAGATTTTTATCACATTCGAATGATTATTTTACTTTTAAAGGATTGAAAATAGCTCTATCAAAATGCTGAAGTTTATGGCCTCTATGTTGCGAAAGCGTTAACATAACAGTATTGTTCTTATGTGCATATGTTACAACTTCTAAGCTTATGTGTGACGCGTGGTTATCGAGAATAAGTAATATTGGTTCTTCTGCAGATAGATTCTTCTGCAAATTTGTAAAATGTTGTAATCGTTTAATATGCAATTTTGTATTCTCAAAGACACTATCGGAAACCAATGCCAACGGAAGTTAAATCTTATTATTATTATATAAAGGGTGGGCCATCTGTTGGTACGTTTTTGAATTTCGTCGTATGACAATGGCAAAGCAGCTACAGACCCGAAATTTTTACAGTTCATTAGCCATACCGTCCGTGGCACGAAACAAGATGTTTTCTCTTGAAGAGCGTTTTGAAATTTTAAAAACTTATTTTCAAAGTTTTTTGGTCGAAAAATTATCTTTCGGACGAAGCGCATTTCCATCTCGGCGGATATGTGAACAAGCAAAACTGCCAGATTTGGGGTTCGGAACAGCCACACACAATCGTAGAGAGACCTTGCATCCTCCAAGAGTCACAGTTTGGTGTGGATTTTGGAGTGGTTGCATAATTGGCCCATTTTTCTTCGAAAATGATGCTGGCAACCCCGTTACCGTCAATGGCGAACGTTACAGAGTAATGTTGACCAACTTTTTATGGCCTAAAATCGACGCTATGAATGTGGACGACCTTTGGTTTCAACAAGATGGCGCCACATGCCATAAGAGCCGACTAACGATCGACCTTCTGCGCACCAAGTTTAATCACCGCATAATCAGCCGTTCAGGAGATGTCAATTGGCTTGTGCGTAGCTGCGAATTGACACCGCTGGACTTCTTCCTGTGGGCTGCCGTTAAAGACCGATGTTATGCGGATAATCCAGAGACAATTCCAGCTTTGAAAAACAACATTACGACTGTTTTGAGTGAAATTGGCGCCGAGGTAGTTCAAAATGTCATCACTAATTGGGGTGACCGAATGGCATACTGTAAGGCCAGTAGAGGGAGCCACATGAACGAAATCGTTTTTCATTCTTGACGGGGATACTTTTAGCTTTACAACAACAACAAAATTAATAAAAAATATCAATGCATACTTTTTTGATCGCATTTTTAAAAACGTACCATGGTGAACCCTTTATATATATATATATATATGTATATATAAAGTAAAATTTTGATTATATTACTTTTTTTTATGAAAAACTCTTTGACAAACACTAGGTTGTCATCTCAATATAGTGCATATCACATTTTATCACATTTGGGACATTTTTATAGTTATTTGTGCTTAAAGGAATACAGTGCATATATATTATAGCTTGATAACGGGCGGGCATCTGGGCATTCGGAAATAATTATTTAATTCTATGAACACACATTCCAAGTGAGAGTATTTTGAAAACATTTTTCTGTTTTTGTATATTCAAGTAGCGAAATAAATTATTTAATTATTGGTCTTGTACTATTTTGATACTATATTTCACATTGATTTTTGAAAAATTTTGCAACAAATATAATTTATTTATTTTTAATCCGTAATGAGTCAGCTGCAGGCTTTGTCGAAATTCAGACAATCTAAAGCAACAATATCCACAAGTGAATTAGTGCCTTCGATCTTTCAATAGTACCTTTTCGAATGGTATAATTAGTAAGGTGACACAAAGCCAATGTTGCCAAAGTCCAATTTTTTCCTAGTGCCGCAACCGTAAACCAATGTACCATATTCTATTTGCTTTATGACGTAGCAGTTTTATAAAATAATGTCTCATATATTAAAATACTTGATAAAGAATTTTTTAGGAAATATTAAGAAACGATAATTAATTAAAAATGTTATTGAAATGCTACTTAAATTGATCTTTTATTCAAGTAAAGTATATATTCAAATTCCTTGATTTTTTTGATTTTTTTATATCAACCTATTCACAAAATTGTCGGTTATGTTATATGATGATCAATTATACTTGAAAATATTTTTTATAAATTATTTAAGATACGAGATAAGCAAAATCAAGTCATTCTATTTGTTTATTTAGCCTTTATAATAATAACTTTTGAGAAAATGACTGTTACATTGGAAGAGTATATATTACAAACTCAGTTTATGTATCCATACAAAATTACGCATTAATATTTAGCGTCATTATATTAATATACTTAGTCCAATGAGTATTTTAACATGCATTGAAAATATTGTGTTCTTTGGATAGAATTAATCGATAAATTAATATCTAGACTATTTACATATTTAAAAACATGATCTATTAAAAATACGATCTCATTTATTAATCATATATATATATATATATATATATATATATATATATATATATATATATATATATATATATATATATATATATATATATATATATATATATATATATATATATATATATATAGAGTTCCAGTTAACCAGAAATCCGACTAATGCATCATGTCTTGTTAAATTTGAATCTACACAAATTTTAAACTCATTGTTGGTTCCTGAAGTTTTTATATCTTTTCCTTTTACAGCCGACTGGATTTTCCTGTTGGTGTTTGTAACCAATATGATGCCTTATAGAGTTGTTTTTTCCTCGTAAAAATGTATATCTTCTGAATATAATTCTTGATATTTATATTTTGTTTGTAAGTTCTTTACACTCAATTACATTATCATAACTCAAATACATAATCTTGCCTGAACTATTAGTTTGTAGTCTCGAAATTTTACTTCGTATTTTTAAAAGTGCTTTCCATAAATGATCAGTTTTGTATGTTATCTTATAGCACTTTAAGATAAATCGCAATTTAAACCACCCTTTCATTACTTTGGAGGATGCATTCCCAAAACTGTTTTTATTAATCATCTACGTTAAAATTGTAATGTTTCCGGCTGAACACTTTGGGGTGTTCCTTGACAGATATATCGAAATTTGAATCCATTCTAGACGCATTGGAGTATAAATTCGCAATATTGTTGATTGATCTGATTATCAGATTTGACTTTATAAGCTGACTGTGAGTCCGATAGATATTAAAAATATTGACATTATCAAGCCATCAAGTTAGACTAGTGATCTAAACTCGACCTTAAATTTTTCTATTTTAAAAACAATATCGGTTGAAAAACACAGATAAGAAAAAATAACTGAACTGTTAGTTTTTCTTTCATCCAAACATTTGAACTACCTTTTTTTTTATACCAATATTATTTCAAATTCTTATTCATTTCAAATTACCCTGACTAGATCATCAAGTTTCATTATAAAAGAGATTATTATATAAATTAAAAGAAAATTATCTTTTAAAAAAAATCCATATTTCATTTTTAAATAATAAAAAAAATCTTGTAATTGAATAGATGAAATTAACATCAATAGATCTCTGAACATTATTATAATATAAGATAAATAATGATTCGACCATAATATAACAACACACTTAACAGTTGAATGAAACCAGGCCACCCAGTTTAATAATAATTTTAAGGTCTTATTCTTAACACCTTTTTTGAATTGATGATGCTTTCAAATACCGAATTATTGTAATAGTCACCGAGAACTTCCGTTTTATTATGTTATAAGAAGTAACCAGTAGGTTTTTATTTTTTTATTAAATAAAATATTTCATTCAAGATGTTTTTTTTAATGACCAGTGGTTATAAGTTTAATCATAATTAATTTTATTTAAATTATTCCAGTATTGTGTGTTGAATATTGAATTCAAATTTGATTTCTATTTACATATTTATTTTGTTTTCTATTATCTATAATCAATTTTGTGATGAAAATAGAAGAAAATTTAAGAAAAAGGAACAAAATTGAAGCTTATCAAATTTGGCAATAAAAGATATAGATGTTTTATTTGTGATAATTTTTTATCAGACAGTATAATGTTGTCATTGAGTGTGGAATACAAGCTTTCGAAGACGGTAATAAAGATTGAAACGCTAGAAAATTAACATTTTGAAGCGGGACTACATGTCTGAAAATTAATAAGAAGTACCGCTGTTATATCCACAAAATACCATGGTGAGTTGTATCCTAGTACATCGTCTAGTCCACCTCCACTCAGTTAACACTCTTCGTTTGATTTTAAAGTTTGAAATATTTTTTGTGAAAATATACATAATTTCCTTAGTGGCAAAATACAATTTTAAAAATCCCGTAATTGTTGCTGCCGATAATTTAGGTGGTGATTTGACAAAGATCGTCTATATCTATATATTCCCAGAGTCAATCCTGGTGTTGATGCTGATCCAGATAGAACATGATTTAGGTATACTGATACCATGAAATGAAAGAAATTGTTGTCGATGGCTTGATGAAATTTTGGAGGAAAAGTAAACGAAAGCGACATGTGAGTAACATAGAATAGTTTTTTAATTCCAAATATTCACAAATAAAAAATTTATTCTATTAATAATTAACATTAATGAAATATCGCATTCTTACTGTTTTCTTTTTTCAAAAACGATTAAACGAAAAAAAATTCAAAATTTTTTTCGTAGAGTTTAACACGGTACAAGTTTGCTCTCAACTATTTTTCTTAATTATTTTTCCAGAAAATACCAAAAAACCATAATTTACCATCTCTTTCATCTAGATAAAACAAAAGTCACGAACGAAATCAAGGATACTTTCAAGGTTCTTATCTTCAAACGCTAAATATATATCCCCTTGAAAAATTATATTTTAATAATTTTTCTTACAAAATATCTTATTTATTTATCTTTAGTTGACTTTTCATAGACCGACTCTTTTTTAATTTTTTAAATAATTTCTTTCTAAAAATTCATATACTCTTACTATTTATTTTTTCTTATTATTGGGATATTTGGATATAAACAAATGCTAATATTTATTTTTGGTTTTTTTAAATAAAAACATGGGGCAGATATGAAAATTCGACAGCTTATCATTTATATAAATCACTGAAGGTACCCAGGTCTTAATACTACCGAGTGTAGTAGAAATTTAACTAAGTTTTCTGAGATACAGTCAATGATTAGCTTAGAGATAAAAGTTAAAACAAAAAAAAAAGTTATATTAACCTAATAATTTTTTTTAAAGCATATCAGACCTCATCAAAATTACTTCTGAGTTAGATAATTTCATATAATTTTTTAGATATTAGATATAACCACGATATAAAATAGAGATTTTAAAAATTTGTATTTTGGATATCTTATCTTTATCATAACTTGGATATCTTATCTTTATCATAACTTTTAAAAATTAAAAAAACTAAAAATATTTTAGTTGTGAACGGTTTTACGTTTAATTGAACTTTGCAATATGGTAAGCAGGGCAATGTCGGTCATTATCTAATAAAGTAGTACTAATAAAGTCGGTAGCAAGCCTTCGAATTACACTATTTGGCTTGCTGGAAAATACCTGTTCAATCGCTGCTATACATTCGAGTGTGGTGTCCCTTAATTTTTTTTGCCGCTTGTAACATAAAAAGGAGACTTTACAATTTTTAATATTTGAATATCAGAAAAGCATTTACGTACAATATTAGTCTTCTGATTGCCCTCACCATACTTTCGCTTTAAGCTTTTTTACAGACTTGAATTTTTAAAAATTTTTATTTGTATAGATGCCAAAAAAAAGACATAGGTTTACCGAAAAAGCGAAATGAAATGAAAAAACTTTTGTAATAGCCATAAAACTTATCGATGAAGATGAATCTATGAAAAAAGTTGCGAGACTCAGTGAAATGTCATTTTCTACCCTTCAAACTAGACTGAAGATAAAAAATGTACCGATGCACTCTGTATGGGTTTCTTGTCACTCTTTTTGTGTAATGGGTGGAAGTTGATGATTATACCCTCAACGTCACCGCTGTTAACGACATGTGTGGCAAATGATGGTCAAAACTGAATTGTTTTTTACGCCACCTATTCTAAAACGATTTAAACGTTTCCAAAAATAAAGATTATTTTTTAGTGAATGTGTTAAATTGATTTAAATATATTTATCTTTTAAAATTTTCTATTTATTAACGGAGTGATCGCCATTACCCCGTTATATCTGATTTCGTAAAGAACCTCTTTATAGTTGTTACCTTTTCTACATTATTTTATTTACAATTTATGATGTTTCCAATACAATTAATTCTTGAAAAGTTCATTTTTTGAGCATTTTAGGTGCAGGGAAGTTTTGCGATTACATTCACATGAAAGAAATTATTTGTCAAAATATGCGGGATGTGGCCATTTCGAAATTGCTTATTCAATTCAATTGAAATTATGATTTAACATAAAAAAAAGCGTATAACAATACAAGTTAAATAAAAACTTGCAATGAAATATATTTATAAAGTTAATTAAGGAAAATTTCTATTTTCCAAGAAAAATAAATAAAAAAAGCACAATGATTATAAAAGTTAAAAAAATTATACTTGGAATAATACAAGTTTGAAATTAGGGAAAGGGAAACGACCAACAACCGTATAGATACAACGTCGTCTCTGACAATCAAATCGATGTCATGAATACACTTCAATGAGCAATTTCCTTCATCCGGTACTATTAAATGATAATATTATTTCACTCTAATGCATATATCAATTCAAATATGTTCATCTCATTTCAAATGACGATTCATTCATCTTAATAATAATAGTAGTGAAATATAAAAATATATGTGGAGCTAAACTCACAAATGACAATAGTTTTTATACAATTGATAAAGAACTCAACTAATATTCAACCCTCAACCTTCAACCCTCTCTGTGAATGCGAAGTTTTTTATCAGCATTTTTTGATATTTCCGGAAAACATTGTTATTTTGAAAGTAAAGTAACATTAAAGTCAAGAGTGAATTTAATACTCCCGATGTGATTCATTGAATCGAATTGAATTGTCTACAAATGTTTGCAAATATAAAAATTATTTCATTTTTTGGTTGTTTCTAATAATATGCCACAGTGTTTTCTTTAGCATAAGTAAAATTTGACTCTAAAATAACTGCTTTGGTTTGAAAGACACTTAAAGCTCTGAATTAGCCCGTGATCTAAACGCTTTCGTATTTGACATATTTAAGATTAGTGGAACAATGTTTTAAAGAAATAAAACTTCCAATTTATTTTGCTTAGTCCACTATATTTGTAAATATTTTAAAATATGACATGTTTCGTAATACAGACATTTTCAATCAAAACAATATGACGCAGAAACAGGTGATATTTTTAATTATTAAAATATTTTCAAATAAAGTGGACTAAGCAGTGTAAATTGGAAGTTTCATTTCTTTAAACCTAAGTATGCAGTCCCACGCAGAAAATTTTTTATTGCGCTTATAATTTGACGAATATTCGTATTGTGGTATTTGTAATGGGAAGGTCATTCAATAACGCAGCAAAGCGAACATTTCATTATTTAATCAGGTATTGCAGGAAATGGCTCTTATATTTGTTATTGAAAGATCTTTAAAAATTGCTGCATTATTCATGATTAAGTTACATACAAATTATTATCTTGATGCTTATCATCCCGAAGAAAGGCGAACTATATGGAATAAATCTTCAAAGATATTTTACCACGTCCAGCTCTTCAACCAAAATGTACTATTTAATTGTTTAAAATATTTAAACTTAATAATATTATACAAATTAATTTTAGGGTATTTATTTTCCTAACCGCTTCCACCATGATATTATTTTCCAAACGTATTTCCTGCAGTTTTGTACTTCTTTGAAATAATTCCAAAATATTGATTAATAGCTTGTATAAATAAAAAATAATGCGATCAAATAAAATAATTTTGATTAAAACAAAAATGAAAACAATAATAAATATTACGCATTATTTACAAAATGAATTGATTTATTTCATAATCTACAGAAATTACAAATATTATTTTATACAAGCTGTCTAAAAAACTATGAATAGTGAATACATTTAGAGAGGATATTTTAAGTAGAATAGAACAAAATTGTTCTTGTTCGATTTAATACTAATTTCATTTATTATAGTTTTGAAGATCTTGACTAAAATTACTTAAATTGAAATTTTATTTTATCATTTTTTAAACCATTTTACTTTGAAATTGATTGAAAACTTTGTAATTAAACTTATTGATCGTAATGTATCCTTCGTAGAATTTCAACTCATCCCTGGACTCAGCCATTAGCTAATAAATTTCAATTTTACCTCAATATATAAAGCAATCTTACTCCATTATTATCTGATAGTTTAATTAGATATTGACAGGACAGAATTAGATAAAATGAGTTAATAAAAATATTGGGTTTAGTATTCGTAAAAAATTAGATCCACATCCATTAAAAAAAATAAACCGTGTTTTAAATTATTAACATATTATAACCTAACCATCTTAATAAAAAATGCACACAATGAAAGTGGCTTTGACACATTCATGTTTGTTACGTTGCGATTTATATATATTTGAATTTAGTTTGTTTCTATTATTAAATTAAAAATGATGATTTTTATTTGACGGTTCCCCGGGATTGAGAGTATAACGCGCTCTACTGACGTTATATAGCCCATTGAATTTTGATAAGTTCGTTTCATTCATTATTGAGTCTTTCAAAAAATAGTACTTATATATAAATCGAAACATCACGTTTTCAGAAAAGACTAATATATTTTTCTGTAACTGCCACCTATCCACGTACTCTTCACCAGGAAGGGATTGACGCAGAGTACCAACCATTACAGACAGCATGTTAGTGATCAAATAGTTTTCAATCAGAGAAAAATTCAACTTCAAACTAGAGTCTGCGAATCGAAAAATTAACATTTGCATAATCTTGTCTTGGGAAAATCTTGCTTATTTTTAAACAAATTAAATTGAAACACTATCTTTATCAACAAAACTAAACAAAAATATATTGTACAACCTATCACGTCCATTGTTGATTCTTCATAAGAATGTAATTTGCAATATTTAAATAAATACTGAGCTTACATTCGTAAGACAAAATTTTACAATTATACAAAATAATCTGCAAATTTTAAACAATACCCCGCCATGATCTACCATTTAACTAGCAATAACTGATTTTTATCCAACGTAATCCATATCCAAATATTAAATAGTTACCCACCATCAACTACGAATTAACGAATAGTGATATTTAAAAAAATTAATTTTATTTTTAGTGCAAACAACACAAAAAAATAATCCATCAAAATTTTTTTTTTAAATTAGAACGAACTTGGAAAAAATTGGAATAAAAAATTTTAAAAGTTTTAAATAATTTTAAATTGAATAAATACATCTATAAATAATTTCTTTGTGATCCATTTGGAGTCGGCGATAGAAAATTTTTGAAAGTATTTATTTAATTTAATATTATGTTGTACTTTTAGGTCCATTTTTTGAAGTCGGTTCTATTTTTTGACAAATTTTTATTCAATTGTTCTGATGACTTTTGGGACCATTTGTACATGTGTTATGCTATTATTTTGAATGAAAAAAAAGAAACCCTATGTTATGTGTTGACAATATTTTTGACATAATAATTTGTTACTGTTTTTCTTTTCCAATTTTTTAGGAAAATATACTAAAATACATAAAAAAAAACCTTTAGCATATTATGTTCATTTGAATTGGCACACATTCATTTCATCATGTCCATAAACACAATATAACAATAACAATGCGATAGATGTATATTCTTCGGCGTTGTATTTATCATGTTATGATAAATAATAATATCAATTGTCCTTTGTAGGTTGAATTGGGGTGATTCGCCAGTTTATTATTTTTTTGAATACGTAGATTATTCTATGTTGATATGATATGTTGAAAGATTAGTTGCTAACTCTAAAGAAATGTACTAGAATTTGTAGAAATGTATTTTTACTATAGTTTAAAAATATGATGTTTCATCTTTTATTAAGACATGATCAGGAGACGGAAAAAATAAAAAATAATGGCTATTAAATTTTAAATAAAGCATAATTCATAATATAATACTTAAAACTTAAGTTTTAATTATATGTTGCAGAAAATGTAAATGTTTGTTTTTATGGTTTGAGATATGAACTATTTGGAGAGATTACGATAATCGTGGCGCCTCGATTTGACGCTTAATTTTGATAAAACAAGCCAAAATAAGATGAAAATGTAGGATACCAATTTTTTTAGTTTCCGCCTATTTTTCGAGTTATCAGTACTCTAAACATCACAATTGAAAACATGCCACAAGTTTAATTATTTATATGTTTTGTTAAATGGCTATAATTTAAACACAATTCAAGCATAAATATCCGAAATTTAATTCGTTTAAAAGAAATCAACTCTTGTATTTCGACCTTTATTAACGCGTGGATTTGTGGAGTGTAGTTTGCACGGGTCGGGTTGGTTTTTGGACCCTACGTTCAACCTGTGATTAAACTACTCATGAATAACTCGAAAAATAGACGCAAACTCAAAAATTTTTAATCTTGATTTTCGTCATATTTCGGCTTGTTTTACCAAAATTCATAAAAAAATTATGGCGTCACATATATATTACGATATATATCGTAATCGATTCAACTATTTTAATTTCTTACAAAAAATTATTAAAGAATTTAATTTAAAATTACCCTTTTAAATTACTTGTTAATTTAATTGTTTGGAGTCTTTTATACTTACATCTTTCTTAGACTTAAGTTGTGTTACAGTCCATTTTCTATGGAAAAATTTCTTCAAACCATTTGAATAGGGATCTTGAATCAAATTATTTTTTATCGTTTCTACGGTTTCGAAATAATACTTATTAAATCAAATGATATGGAAGTATGAATGATATATGATTTAACATAGGAAATTTCTCGAAATTTATTAACATGAATTTAAATCAATATTTGTTTATATTTGCAATTTAAATAATTAATAATGAAATTTTTTCGATTATTCATTCAATTTTCAACCTAATAACTAAAATTTATTGCAATATTTTGTAATTATTGAATATTTTTTGTTTGACATTTACTATACATTTTACTTGCCAGCAATTGAATAAATAATTATATTTTCAAGTATGGGTGTGTTGGTAGAAAAAATTCGTGAGGAAGCGTTTGTAAGCAAAATAGTGCTCGCTAAGCAAATTGCTAAGTATGAATACCTATTGAGGTTTGCAAATGTTTCCTGGCCTGTGAATGATTTATTAGAAATTTTAGCTATTAATGACACATCAATATATTAAGTCCTTTTCACAAACTATACACGATACGGGTATGGCTTAATTATGGTATCTATCACAAATTTTTCCTGTACAAAAATTCTGGAAAGAAGACTGTTTCTTTATTTGGAGCCCTTTTTGATTTCACTCACATGCTTTAAATTGGTGGACATTTTATCATTGTAGAAGGAAGTTAATTGTTTTTTACATTTTTGAAATTTGCTTTTCTTTATCCCTATTCTCCATAGAGATAGAATAATTTCTTCAAATTTATACAGTGAATATATGGTTTTATAATCATTCGCTATATACATAGAAATAATAAACTAATAAATAATAAAATCTCTAAGTTTCATTTTTGTCCCTAAACTTTTTTCGATTAAGTGTAAAATTTTGAAAAACAGGCATTTTTTAAACAAAAAACGGATATTTTGAATCACCGACAACTCAAAATCTATTGACTTTTCGAAAACACTTAGTATTAGCTGAATACACTTTTTGTTTAAAATTTTGTTTTTTTATAGATTTCTGTGGTTACTCGACTAGAGCGTCATTTTTTTAATTATAAAGGTTGCAGCGTTTTTAATTACATTTGAAAAAAAAAATTCATCAATATCGGAGCAGTTTAGGCCTATTCCGAAATAATTTCTTAATCTTCTTCCACTGCTTATAATATTAATGAAATTATAGCTTTTAAAATTTAAAATTTTGGATGTATGTACATATGATATAATGTCATTATCTTCAGCTAAGGTCATCATCATAGGGTTCCATATCCTATTACAGGATTTTGGAGACCACTCGATTCCATTGAATTCGGTCCATTGCGGCCGACTTTAAACTGTGGAACGATTTAAAGTTTGAATATTTTTTAATATTCGAGATCCACGTTATCCGCTTTCTGCCCCTTGATACAAAGCCATCCATTTTACCGCACATAATCAGTCTTTGAAGTTCGTATCTTTTTCCTCTATAAATATGGCCGAAGTATCCCAATATTCTCCTTTTAATCAATGCAACCAAACACCTGTCATATTTAACCTTACGGAATACTTCAACGTTACTTAATTTCTCCGTCCACTTTATTTTTAGCATTTTTCTAATGCACCACGTTTCAAATGCATTCAGTCTGGCTTCACATTCACTTTTTAATGTCCAAGTTTCGCACGAATACAGTAACGCGGACCACACATAGCACATTAACATTTTAAAACGATTATTAAAACACAATTTACTGTTAATTAAATAAGCCTTAAGTTTTATAAAATTATTTTTAGCGATGGCTATACGTTTTTTAATTTCGTTTATTTGGTCATTATTGCAGGTGAATAGTTTTCCCAAGTAGTTCATTTGGTTAACTTGCTTTAATTTTATGCCATTACATTTTATATTAAGTGTAGGTTGAACAGATTCTTTACTGAATATCATACACACCGTTTTTTTCAGCTAAGGTAAAATAATAATAAAGATATATAATAAATATTTTCTAAAAATTGCAGATTTTGTTATTCATAAATTGTAAGTTTATTGAATTTATTGAAGTAGAAGTGGTATTGAAAAAGTATCTTTATAATAGAAAATTCGATAGACAGTGAATATTATGTAAGAAATTGTCGACATTTTCCGAGAGTTATTGAGACGCTAAATTTCCGGTTTTGATAACAATATGTACTATCTCAATATTATTGTATTCCGATATAAGTTTAAAAAGTTTGTCAGCATTGATTTTAGATAAATACTAGGTTGGCACATAGTAGACACTGAAGTTTCGAAATATTACTTGTTAGTTTTTAATACATGATCGTTAAAATATGTTATAGTATCTTTTAAAAACAAGACCTTGATTTTTGAGTGATTTATGATTTTCAACATTAATTATGAGAACTCTCGTAATCGAAAAAAAGGTTAATAAAAACGGTTAAAAGGTTTATTTATGAAAAAAGTTAAACGCGTGAATAAATTTCGTAAGTAAAAACAATTTAAACAGGAATTTTAACTGGTTTATGCGTAAACTTTTATGGATAAAACTCACAGTTAACATCGAAAACGTATTTATATAGTCGACATAAACATAATATGTCATCTACATTAATTTTAGTCTCAAGTTTCAAAAGTTAAAAAAATTACGCGAAAGACACGAATATAATTTTGATAAGCGGGTTCATAGAACCGCCTAATTAGTTCCATTCCGTATATACACCTATCTGTCTTTCATCAAGATCATTCAAAAACCAAAAGAGATATCATGCCGAAAAGACCTATTTAAAATGTAAAACATTAACTTAAGTTCGTGAATGATCAAATACGATTCATTGGATCCAATGGATCAATGGGTACAACTATAGAATCAAAAAAGATAGAAAAAATTACTTAAACTACTACTTCAAACAACTTTTGTTTGAAACACATTAAAAACATTACGATATGTATATAATTCGTCAATATAGAATAAAATAAAAACTAACGGCAATATTACAAGGAAGAATTTAGAAGGCTATAATTTAGAGAATAAGGTTAAACTAGTAAGATCCATTTGATTATTTAGTACTAAGAACCTACCCGTACAATGTCTATGGATTTTTACAGTCTCTAGTAGATTCTTTCTTAAACCTCGTTGGGCAATATGTAATAATTCCATGTTGTTTTTTGGTTTATGCCCCAAATTTACTAGGTGTTTAAGTAAGATCTTAAATTTTCCCTTTCCCTTATTCCAAAACTGATTTTGATCTGCCCAAGTATACTCTAGAAGATGAGCAAGTAGTTCTTCTATTCGACGCTATTAAAAAACGCGTTAGTTGATAAAAATTCGTAGTGATTTTTGTAATAAATAAGAAAACTTATGGGGTTTGGTGTCAAAATATGACGTTCTACATATAGTTTTATTCGACACTATAATTAACAAACTCTTGACTAGATTAAAACTTATGGTATTTTACGAAAAAATATAAAATATAAAAACTAATATATTGGATATTAAGGATTTCCTGGACGTTATAAACGATTACAGTTTTTATATGGTGAAAGCAAAAGAATTATAATGTTTTATAATCTCAAACTGTAACCATCACAATTTGATGTTTTTCACTAAATCGTGGCTGAACAATACTGTTTTACGATGTTATTAGCTTTCATGCTGGCAAAAAAATCATAAAATACGAATATCACTTTAGTTTTTCTTTGAAGAATTTTTGAGTCATTAAAGTGGTAAGCTAGCTAGTCAACTGTATCTCGGAAATGGCTTGAGTTAAAAATTAGCAAAAAAAAATTCCCCATTTTTATTGCGGCTAGATAAAATGGTTTAGTTAATATTAGATCTGTTCAAATTTATGGAGGTATTTGGTTGAAAAAATTACCAAATTTCTCAACAAAAACTTCATTATGTTTAGAAAATTTTCTTAATTAATTTACAGTTTTTATTGAAAAAAGTAATAGAAAATTTTCCCAACATTCAGAATTTATTGAAAATTGTACACATCTTTCCACAAGTAACGTGAGTGCTCAAACAAATTTTAGGAGATAACGATCACTTTTTTAATAATTTATAGCAGTTTTTGTTAAGAACTAAAATTAACAACTAACCGTATTAATTGCTTACTACTCGACATATAATAAAATAGAGTATGCATGTTTGAACTAATTTTGATGAAACATTTTCATGAAATACTCTAAATATGCAACATAGCCAAGGTTTTATAGTCAAACATAGTCAACCATCTAAATAGTGAAAAAATGTTTTCAACAACAATTATTAATTTAAAAAAAAAAATTATTGGTCTTGATTTTTTTTTTCTGATTTAAAAGTTTTAAAACTTGAATACTTCACCAAAATTTCAGCTCGCAATATCTTTTCGTTTTTGCGTTGATAATTGATCTTGATAATGGACGGGCGGACGGGCATACGGAAATGAATTCCATGAACACCTATACCAAAATTTTTTAGATGACTTCAATATTTCCAAGAGTTACAAATTTTAGAGTTGAGACTGGTAGAGAAATACGGGGATTTTTTCACAATATTTGATTAAAAAAGATTCATCCTGCCGACTATCCGTGGTTGGATAACAAAAAATTGCATATGTAGGAATCCATACATAAACGAAAATTTGTCAAACCTAGTATTTTATAATTTTGGATGAGAATTATCTTGCACACATAAAAGTTTTCGATAATATAGCTCTGATCTGTTATTGTACTGTACGATGTATACATAAAACGAAGTGAGCTATTATGTATTTACGGTCATGGTTATTATATTTATACAATACTCTTGGCACAAAAATCACAAGCACTAATCGTTAGGGCAGCATCATGGACTCATGACACAAACGTACACAAACCAATCTACACATGCATATTATCCATTTTTTTTTCTGATGGTATAGGGCAGCATCATGGACTCATGACACAAACGTACACAAACCAATATTATACATTTTTTTTCTGATGGTATCCTTTCAACCGAATCACATAAATATTATATGGTATTCATGGATATAGATAAACCATATACTACCATTATATGCTCAGTATTGTAGGTTTATCAATTAAATCGCATAATAAAAATCATTGGTACAATTTTTAGATATTTGACTTTCATTTATTTCAGTGCAATTAAAAAATAATTATTTGTATATTTCATATTGAAAGTTCTCAATTATTGTATTAATTGGAAATTATTTTTAAAAATTATTTTATTTTGTAGTTTTCTATTTTAATTAGAGTCAACTTACAGAAATTTGTTTTTTACTACAATAAATATCTACAATTAAAAATATAGAATATTAATAATGTGCTTAGGTAAAGAACAATTGCGTTCAAGCATTTTTTGGCTTTAATATACTAGTTTGATTCCTAAATATGATAAAACCACAATTTGGCGTCTTTTACAGAGATGTATTTTTGAGAGTAAATCGAAATTATTCCATTTTCAGTTTTTCAAAATAACTCTAAAATAATTAAAAATCCATGAATGTTATTGAAGTAGTTTTTGTAGAAAATTAAATTTTCCGTAAAAATTGTTTCAGCAAACAGTTTAACCACGTATTTTTAACCACAACTTTTCTAGTTTTCGAGTTATTTTGAAAAAAAACTGAACGGGATTTATTTCATATTAAACCATAAAAATACTTTTTTCAGTTCAATTTTTCTTCTTAATTTTGTTCATAATATACATCCTAAAATTAAAAATGGTGTCCTATACAAATAAAATTCGTTATATATGAAACGTTACAAATAGAAATTGTTCAACAACCTGAAACAATTGAAATACCAATTTTTCTGATTGAACGGACATCCCATTTTATTGTGTATCGAACCAATGATCTTCTAAGCACAATAACAAATTATCATATTCTTAAATTCTAAATTTGAATATACAATTGAATATTTGATGAAACGGAGCACCCAATTAGTCAGAATTTTCGTGAAGGAAATAGTTATTCTCAAATAATATTATTATGATCATTCAAACAGATAAATTGAAAACACATCTAAAACTTATTGATCAAGTAGCATTCGGAAATTAGAATTCTGTAGGTCGACATAAATACGGCAGTTCTTTATTCAGTAAAATAATGATTAAAGTGGATTTATAATACATATCTTTTGAAATTGATGAATAGATCTAATGTTTATGTTGTATAATACTCAAATATACGTTGAGTTAATTTTCATATACATTTAATGTTTTTTATCTGCAATATCTAGTAACTAGTATTTATTAAAACTTTTGGTTTCAATAAGCTACACATCCATAATAATAAATCATTAATAATATTAAAACACAGGTTGATATATAATGATGGTGACCAAAATGACTTGACACAATATACTATGTAATTGTGTGTGTGTTTGTTTGTCTGTCCATATGATATGATATGATATATCTCTCTTTTATAGATTGTTATATACTGATAAATAATAAACGAAAATGAAAACTGTTATGTATAGGATGATGACAACTGTTATTGTATGTATAAAGATAAAATAGTACACCACAAGTTACAGAAAATAAAAAACATCTTATATGGAAAATTTTTAAAAGTAAATGATTTGGGATAACCAATTAAAAACTTAAGACAAATTTAGATCTGGCGCACATTGCCACGCGTGTGGCGACACATGAAGCGAGTGACAAGACACGATAGCGGTACATGCGTCGTGTTGGGAAAAACATATTGCCACGCAGTTCTCTCGCCCAATATAAGATAATATATAAATAGTATTTTAATCTTCTAATGGTAAATATTTTATATTGATAACATTTCCGAATTAAATTATTGATAATTTTAAAATATCTTTATGATTCAAAAACATGAAGTAATGGCATCTTTGAACACAATATAGAACTTACCTTAAATTTAAAAACTAATTGCACTATAAGTAGACAGTGACTCGTTAAACTTGCCACGCGTGAGAAAGTTTAGCGTCGTGTTATCAATTTGTACTGAGCCATTTTTTTGTGTATGTTACAAAAAATCGCACATTGCAACACGAGCAGAAATATGCGTCAGGCGTTACAGAAGATTCTCACTAGAAACATTAACAATTATTTAATTATTTGTTGTACAAAGAGATTCGTTGTTTAGCCAACAATTAACAAAAGATAACTAATATCCGAATGGAAACCTGGCACAGGTGAAGCGTAATTAGTGAGATAAATTCCTCTTTTTAATTAATTCATTTTGAAATATGCCAGCTATTGGAAAAACCTGCTAAAAAGGCAAAATATACCACAATGGATATATAACTTTCTCGAAATATGCTATTGTTTTTATTATTGTGAATCTTAGTAAAGGGTAGATATTTTCCTTAGAAAGAGATTTTTTTACAGACCCGTTTTGAGCAGTTGATGGCAACCTGTGTAAACTACGTACATTCCAGGCAGCGACAAAGCGACTACAATGAGCTAAGATTGATTTTTTTTTTTGAAATTTTTTATTACATTTTTTTAGCAATATTCAGGTTAATCGATTTCAACAAACATGTAAAACTATATGGTTGTTTGAACAAAATTTTATCAAACTCGGGTATTTGTTCATACAATAATATAAGGGAATTCCTATTTTCGAATAATTTACTAAAATAACTATATCTCCGAAAGAAACTAACTGATTGAGTTAAAATGGGATATTGTATTTAAAAAATACATTTTTACCACATAAAATTAAAGCCTAGCTGATTTTTTAATTTCCTATTTTTTCGTTGATTTTTTATTATTATTTGATAATGTTTTTCCAAAAGAAATCTATTTTAACACAATTTGAATTACTTATCAATATGTTTAAGAGATATCGACATGTTTATACATGTTTAAGAGATATCGGCATTTAACTGAAAGAAAGAGTTCAGTTTCGAGCGCAGTATTTTCTGAAGGGAAATTGGTAGGATAATAACGTTCCCTGCTTTATTTTTACAATTCATGATTCTAAACACAATTTATGAATTTATATAATTTATGAATGTGTATACATAAAGTATATACATTTTTAATCATATATTATCACGGAATAATTTTAGCGAAATTTAAAAGATGTGTTAAGTTTGTTTAGAGCCAAGTTATTTGAGTTCTATTCAGTTTTCAATTAAATATGGAGCCATGTTGAGTGATTGTTTTTATATATGGTGAAATACACTTAACGGTCGAGCAATGGCAGATATTTCTGATATAAAAAGTAAAACCTATTAATTCAAATTGAAAAGCTCATAATTTTTTATTTTCAAAGCGAATGTTAAAGGACTGAATGTCGTCAAGATATTCAACGGATTTATAAAATATCCTATATATTATAATAAATATGATATAGTGTTGATGAGAACATATGTATAAAATAATAACCACGTTTCTATATTCTAAAACATATTTATAAACCAGCTAGATATTATTGAGTATATTTGGTATGGTGGTTAACTGTGCGGACAAGCAATGTGAAGCGCACTGATGTTGAAACAAACTGATAAGCAATGGTACTTTGTCATCGAAATGTCATAAAATATTGTGTTTGGTATTCAATTCAGTGTTATGATGACCTTCTACATCTTTTTGTATTATCTCATTAGATGGATAACATGTAATATTAAATTTGTATTTATGGTATTTGGGCTAAATGGGCTTTTAAACGAACAATGAGCTTACTTTAAAAATATTGTAATAGTTGACGAAACATCGTTTTATGAATTCCAGTCTAAATTTTATATTGTGCGGTAGAAAAGTTTTTTTAAAGGTTTTCATATATTTAATTTTATTCGTAAAATAAGTATACGGTTCTATAGGCGAAATTAATAGGCGGTCAAAATTAATAGGCGAAATTAATATTCAGAATTGGGACTTATAAAACTTACTCTTAACATTTCCTGTATAGAGGCGTTGGCCATCGATGATTAATAAAATTAGTATCGATTGTTTTAAGTCTTGAGAGTAATTTTTTTGTTTGATATGATTATACATGTGTAGATGTAGAATTATTAGTCACGTTATTTACCATTTATTCAAAATTTTTAATTTGTATTTACTAATTTAATTTATGATATCCTATATACAAAAACTTATATACTTTGAAAATAAGAATCTATATCCTAGTAATTGGTAATCAAAAATATAAAACTTATTTCTGAATTTTTACACTTATTTACATCTGCCAGAAAAATTTTAGCTTACATTAATAAATTCCGAAAAATTTACAAATTTCGCACATAAATAACTCAAAGAAACTTCCATATGGAAAGAAATTACAATTCACAAAATTGAAAAAAAAAAACAAAGAGATAGTCAAAGAGTTTTTGTAAATGTGTAAAAACTTTTCTAAATAAAAAATTAACTTTTGGTTTTTATTTAAAATTTTTTTTTTTTAAGAAAAACTCGTTACACTTGGATACCCATTTTTTGAGTATTAAAAAAATTATTAATCTTAAAAATTATAACAATATTTAATTATCACTATGATGACGGCAAAAGTAATTTACTTTTTCTGAAGATTTCTATCTCCTATTAGTTTAAGGTAGAAATACTAATATTATGTTTTCAATTTCATATTATCTTATTCACTTTTAAGCGCGGTATTTACTAGAGAAATTTTTTTCATGGAACTGGTATCATGTAATATATTTCCAGTAAACCGTTGCACTGGAACGTGTTCACAAAAGCAACGGTTTTCTATCACTTTGATGACAAACTGATGTGCTTTTATTGTGTTGATCGAACTTGCGAACTAAGCAGAGATCCTGATATATTTAAGGATTTTTTTGAATGTCGAATCTCTTTTTGATGGCTAGTGAATAGATTTTATAACTAGTGAATTCATTAATAACAAAAAACATAAATAACATATTTTATAATAAAATAAAATACTCTCGGGCTAATGAAACGTGAAAATGAAGCAGAAAGAAACAGATTTAACGAATTTCTAGAAATCCAATTTTCTGAAATCAATGATACTAGAGAAATTTTTTTCATGGAACTGGTATCATGTAATATATTTCCAGTAAACCGTTGCACTGGAACGTGTTCACAAAAGCAACGGTTTTCTATCACTTTGATGCCAAACTGATGTGCTTTTATTGTGTTGATCGAACTTGCGAACTAAGCAGAGATCCTGATATATTTAAGGATTTTTTTGAATGTCGAATCTCTTTTTGATGGCTAGTGAATAGATTTTATAACTAGTGAATTCATTAATAACAAAAAACATAAATAACATATTTTATAATAAAATAAAATACTCTCGGGCTAATGAAACGTGAAAATGAAGCAGAAAGAAACAGATTTAACGAATTTCTAGAAATCCAATTTTCTGAAATCAATGAAACTAAGTTTCAAGGAACGCTGTCTGCACCAACCTGTAGTAATCTTATACATCGGTTTCAAATAACTCCAGTTTCACGAATCCAGTTTTATGAAACAAGTGTCTCCAACACCATATTCAAAAATTTTAATTCTTCGTTGTTTAATCATCAAAAATAATTTCACACGAAGTAGATAAAACGTATTTAACAATTCTCTAATATTTCTTACGGATTATTTACATTTAATTTATATTTTAATTATTACTATTTATATTGTGTAATGTAACGCATAACATTATTTGTTAAATTTTTATTTATATTAAACATTTCCAGTTGATTTGTTTGATTTGTTAGGTTAGTTTAACATAACCAACAACCAATACAATATTCGTTTATTTAGAATCGATCACATTCAACAATATAAGCAATAACAATAAACAAATTTATATTTATTTTGTAAAGGCGTTAAATGTTTGTCATTTTTCTATTTTATTGTTAATTTTAACACAAAAATGAAGTATTTTTATTTTTAATCAATACTTTAGACGTGTAGTAAACTTACGGATAATCCCCTCAGTAGTTAATATAATACCATATTTAACAAAAATTGTATATTATTTAAAGAAATCGTTTTTACAAATTCACTTAAATTTCATTGCAAAAGCTGTGCATGTATTTTGTTTGAATGGCTTGAAAAAACTGACCATGTCAAATAAGTTTATTTGAAAGCTATTATATAGTTTTTTATATGCAAGCACTGACGCAACTAAACATTAAAAAAATTAATTTATCGAATTCAACTGGAAATTGCAGGATAAGAAATTAGGGCCAAAATTCTTGAAACGATGGATCCTATTTTTTATATGTCTACTTCAATTTTGTCAATTTAAAATAATTTTATTTTTATAGAATTAAAAAAATACTCATTTGAAGAATTTAACTTAAAAAGAAATCTACCTATAAAAAAGTACTTCGAAAAAATATTCCAAAGATTTTTACTACTGTCAATCTTATTATCATTCTGTTATATCATGTACTATCAAAAATTGAAAGTGTTCAAAAATATTTTGCAGCTGACAGTTTCGTCGTCATTTTCCAAACCTTTTCGAATATTACGTTTATTAATATTGAAATCTAAATCTTTATGTAAGATTTTAAAACGTTAATAAGTCCTAATAAATTGTCCCTGACTAGAATTTTTTAAAGCCTTCGGTATTTTAACACCCTAAATAGATATTAAAAACAAATAAATGAGAATTATAATGACTTCTTCGTTTTTGAACTCTTACTCTCTGAACTCTAACAATGATAAGCAACAGACTCGTAATGTACAATATATAAATAGTGAATGTCTAAAATGTTTTATTCCACTAGGAACGAATTAATTAAACAAAAAAAGTTTAATTAATAAACTCTCATTACCTTACACATTAAGTTCCTTAATTTTATATTACACATTTCTTTTAAATTGTATTTAAAAAAAGATTATTTTTACAGAATACTCCGGACTAATAATCAAAACATTAATTTGTCACATAACTACAGCTTCGAATATACCAAATGTTTATATAGTTTTAATTTAAGGAAGTACGAGCACCAAGGCAACATTTTTGATAAAAGGCTTGATTTTTTTTTAATACAAAGTTTAAATATGTCTAAACAAATTCCAAAAATTTGAAGTAGATTGCCCGATCATTTAAATAAATAATTAACTTTAAAGTTGAGCAATTTAACATTGGTCTTATGGGGTAACCTTCAAACATTGATACATTTCTGTATTTTTCTCGTAAAACTGTCGGTGAATATTTTTAAAAAACTTATGGATGAAAGAAAATATATTAGTGATAAATTTAATTCAAAAACATTTACACTTGCCTGACTAATTAAAGTGGTTACTGCGTTCCCCTTACCGCGCTAGAGTCGATACCTATCCCCACACCGCCTGGCGCTCGTACTTCCTTAAAAAAAAAATTAGAACGATTATTAGTTTTTATTATAATAACATAGTCGTGTTCCAGATATATATATTTTTGGATAAACACCTAGAATTCTTCGTATTGCATTTCTTCAATTAATAAATTGAATTCCACAAGTTCAGAAATAATTTAAATAATAATTATTAACCAGTTTTTAATCGAAATATTAAAAAAAAAAAAATTTGTGTTATTTCCGGTTTAATGGGTTCATAAAAAAATTTAGACAAACGATATTAAAGTATTTTACTTAGAATTCTTAATTCTTTACTTTCAATAATTTGACACTTTATACGTTTTGGTACTGGTGACTGTTGAACCAACTGCAATGGATATATTTTGATAGCCATATGGTATAAATGTATGTATATGGATTTGATTTGTAAGAGCTGTCTATCATTCGATTTTTGATGTTCAATGCTTTGTATAGGAAATAAAACTGTTTTTTGGAAATTTTTTGTTATTTTGTGATTAATTATTATAGGAGCAAGAATGAAAGGAAATCTGTCTTTTCGTCCAATTCCTGTATACCATCATCTAATTGAACAAAAAAAGCAAACGATTATTATAAATGAAATATTATCATTCATAATAAAAACATTTATTTTAAGTGGTTTATGATGATAATGATATTTTGTTTTTATCATAACAAGACAACATTAACAACAATATCAGTAGAACGATAACAGAGAAGAGTTTATTTAGTACATGGAATAACAAGAACAACTTCAAGGAACGAAACAGATACAAAATAAAACCTGTTAAACAATTAATGATATTCATAAATTTATATTTATACAAACAAAAATATGTGTACTTCATGTGACAAAAACGAGATCACGTTATGAATATGTTTGTAAGTTTTTCAGAAATTTGTAAAATACTGTAAACAGACCATTCGCGAAGCTGATACTTATTGATATGTCCTGTATTTTAATTAAATGTTGTTTTTCTTAGAGCGGCCACAGCTAGTATTATTTATGGTCACATGAATTTGAGCTTTAATTGAAACGAATCTTAACAGTTTACGAGAAAATGTTTCCAACAAAAGTTTTTTTTTAAGCAAACCTTTGTTCCATCTATTGTTTAAGCGATGAGTCATTATTCCAGCGAACCCTATTACCAGAATTTTTTCAGATGAAAAAGTTGTTGTTCTAAACATAATGAAACTACCCGCTTATCATTGATCATGAAAAACAAATCATGAAGTTTACTGTAGACTAAAATTATAATGATTTACAAAATTTGCATACTCTATGCAAAATTATCTACCAGTTCAAAACCTGATTGATAATTTAAATTCAAAAGTTTCCTAATAATGAATAAAAACATGGCAAAAACAAATATAGTTAAAATGAAAACATAAACATTGATTACGATATTCCCAAAAAATAAATGATTGAATATTCAGAACCGTTTTATCACAGTACTTTACGAATTGCATAGGTTCCATTTACTTTTATTATAAATTGGTAATAATGGATATAAAATATTTTGATATCAATGTTGTTACCCAGGTAATCATATGACGTGGTTATCCTTAGAGGATTGCGAATTGAGCGTAGTATAGGAAAACAAAAAATACAAAATGCATCATGTTAGAAAGCCATTGTAAAACTAGATGCTAAGTTTGTTCAATAAACGTATAAAATAGCGAATAATTTGTCTTTCTCGAATCTTTTATAACATGAAATATTTTGAGCAGTATTTATGGAGCTAAGCCCACCCAAAGAATTTCGAGGAATTATGCATACCGACTAGAGCGTTTAGTTGTTTCAACTTCGATTCTTATTGTTAAAAAAAAATTCGATTTAAATTAATGATGAACTGATAACGTGCGCTAAATTAATGAGGTAAAATAATTAACGCCAAATTATAGGATACGTAGTATTGAAATCGTAAATATATCTTACTTGCCCAGCTTCTGCCCCTCTTCCATCACATCTACCATTATATATTATTGTTACTTATATGGGACCAAAATGAACAGAAGCTTTTATAGAATAGATATAATTGGTAGTTTTCGAACTTCTTCGATTAGCGTAAATAAATCAATACAATAATGTGAATTTCCTAATGAATGCAGGCTTTGCTTGTTACTCTATGATAATATCTCAATAAAAAATAAAAAATACAAAAGAAAGACAGGTCACAAATTGATGAATTTGAAATAATGTCCGGCTTGGAAACATAAAAGATAGGTTGAAATAATTGTGGCAGTTTTAAATTGTAGCTCTAATTGATATTGAAAATAAGTTGAACAGTCAATCGGACATACAAGATATTTATATAATATAAACACAATATTCGAATAATAAGTATATAAGCATAAAATTGATAGTGAAAAACTCTATTCTGAATATAAGCGGAAACGATCTATATCATTCCGACATCGGAAGCCATTTATATTAACTTATAAAACCATAGAGAAAATATCATCATCTGTTTTGTGGTTCACAATTTTATTTGCTTACTAAAAACTTTTTGATAGAAATATTATGCACAGTATCCGGCAAAGGGTTCGTTTGTATATCAAAAGTATGAGTACGTATACTATATACATAAATAAAATATATAAATGCTTTTTGTTTCTGTTTTTGTTTCTGTGTTTTTTTTTTATTATAAAAACTCTCTTTAACTTTGGATTATCTTATAAAGAAAAAAATTATATTATTGAAATATTTTGTTATTATTTCATAAAAAAACGTTTTATGTTATTCATCCAAAAAAAAAAATCACAAAATAGAAATATATTATCAAAAGAAATTCAAAACAAAAAAGAGAGTAGAATAAATAGGGATAGGTGTTCTCTAAATGAGAATTCTCGCATTTACTTTGACCAGCTTCCACTTACTTGGACAAGCAGTCAACTAACAAAGACACCAAGTGCTTTCGGCGTTAATATTTACACCCCATTTTTTAGTCCAACGATTATTCGCTTACCAAAAAGTGTCCTCTAACAACAATACCTTTCACTATGATTATTTTTCATACACTATTATTTGACCTAAGTTATATTTTACTTCATTAAAATTATCTATTATTAAAGGGTACTTTCAGATTAATTATAGGATATTAATGTAATACCACACCTTTCTCTAACGTATTCGACTAGACCAACAAGATATCCTCTTGGCTCATTTACTGCATAATATTATTAAAGTAGAGAAGAATTAATTCATTTAAAAAAAAATAGTTCAAATGGAGTGAAAAGCAATTAATGTTAGTGAATCTAATGAAAATCTATGGATATATAAAATAAAACAGGGGCGAGAGGTCAGAATCGCATATTAAAAAATTAATAAGTTTTTTGAATAGATTTTTCTTTTATCTTGCAACAACAGGCGAGGTTACAAAAAATCATCTGAAGATATAATTAGAGGAATTTGTTTGTTACAAAATTTACTATCTACATAATAAGGTACTTAACTAATTTTTTGAAATCATTTTAAATAATTTAATATTACTATATTGATATTTCTTCAAAATCTACAGTCTTGCTAATGAATTGTTAAAGTTTAAATTTTTAAATCAGCGTGAAAATCGATGTGTCTGTAATGACTTTTGCTACGTGCGGCGTATAACGCTAATAAGTTCATATAGTCACAACAAAACTGCATCTGTTATGGCTTCCTCGTTTACTTCATTTTATGTATGTAATTTATTCTATGATATTTACTAGCTGGTGAGGACATCAGAGCTGTCACCATTCACAGGGCTTTCCCATGTCAGATAAAATTTCTAAAATTATTACATTTTATTTCATGTAAGTTACAAAAAATAAACATAATTTAGTTTAAATAAAGAGGAATACATTTTTTTAGGCTATTATCGTATATAGGATGGCCACAATTAGATATTTTTAATGTTGTCAAATAGGCTTATTTTTCAATATTCAATTTTCCTGTATTATATTTATTATGAATGCTGTGAGTGTTCAATACACTAGATATGTCAAAAGTAATTATTTTTCAATAATTTATTTGTGAAATTAAACCTGATAAATGAATCAATGATATGTGGAATCTAAATTTTTAATATAAATAAAACCCATTATTATATAGTATTTATTAATAAAAATTGTATATATATATATATATATATATATATATATATATATATATATATATATATATATATATATATATATATATATATATATATATATATATATATATATTATATATATAAACCATAGCATTCAGCCATTTATTTAAATTTATATAAATGTTTATAATCATTAATAAAAAGTCATGAAAGCTGTCAGATTGTAAATAAATTTATTTCTATTATTTGTATAAAATATTTGTTTTGAAAAGGAAATGCTTTAAAATAAAAGCGATAACAATCTTTTTTTTCAAGCAAACACACATATATGAGTAAATGCAGTAGTGTAACTTAGCGAAAAAACAATTTTGTTAAATCTTTTTTATAATTTGTAAAATAATAAAAAATCTTTGTTTTCATAATAAAATATAAAAATCATTTCATAAATCATTACCGTATTTTTTTTTTTTTTTTTTAATTTTTAAACAATAGATTTATAATTTTTTATGAATTGAATGCTATAAAGTACAGAGTGGTTGCTTCATTTGTCAAATTAAAGAATTGAAAAATGTTTTTAAATTTGTTTTTGATCATAAAGCAAATGTTAATTTTATCGTAAAAATTTTTACATTCTTCGCTGTACTCTTTAATCTATTCCGTATGGTGGACTATTAAATAATACTAATTTTTTTTTTGTTTAAAGCATTTTGTTAAAGATGAATATTTAATCAAATTTCTGTATGTTAGAAAATTTAAATTGTATGCTAACTTTTGTTGACAACAAATTTTATTCTAAATTTTTGGAAATATTTTTCAATATATTTTATTATTTACATTTATCTTATTAGTAATTTAGACTAAAATTTAGAAACGAGTTTAACTGACATTCGTGATTGATTCAACTGTCATATACGTAAATATACGTTAGAGAAGTCAGTACCCCCAAAAAGTTGGCATGGAATTATAAGAATTGCCAATTTTTCTCAATTGCTCCTAATTGCTCACTATTTGCTCAATTAAAATCCGCAATTGCTCACATTAATAATTAATTATTTAATTAGTTATAAACAAAACAAAATACAAAACGATTTTTCTCATTTACGTGAAGACCGCTCAATTTTTCTTATAAATCTTTTCTCTTATCAATTGCTCACTATTTGCTCACCTCAGTGTTATGCAAATTTTTAGTTAATTTCTTTAATTTTTTATAATTAATTAAAAGTAATTATTGCGATTTTAAATGGTGACGTGACTGGACGGAGATATCTTCTGCGCATGCGCATAAATAAACGTCACCATTTAAAATCGCAATAATTACTTTTAATTAATTATAAAAAATTAAAGAAATTAACTAAAAATTTGCATAACACTGAGGTGAGCAAATAGTGAGCAATTGATAAGAGAAAAGATTTATAAGAAAAATTGAGCGGTCTTCACGTAAATGAGAAAAATCGTTTTGTATTTTGTTTTGTTTATAACTAATTAAATAATTAATTATTAATGTGAGCAATTGCGGATTTTAATTGAGCAAATAGTGAGCAATTAGGAGCAATTGAGAAAAATTGGCAATTCTTATAATTCCATGCCAACTTTTTGGGGGTGAAGTCAGTGAAATAAAAATTAAATATTTCCAATCAAAGATATTGTATTTTTTAATTTATTATTTTTGAACCTGCAGTTAATCAATGACTTCAGTCATTCTAACTTATTTTTATATTTAATTTGTTTTTCGGTCACCTCATACTTTTTTATTGCTTTCGAAATCGTGTTATCGATTGTTAAATGTACTAAATAGATTTCAATAAATATATTTCAAATTTTCTATCTCATATTCATCATTAAACATATTTTTTTATTTACAAAATCGGCCATGGAGTTGAACAAATCGTTTTATTTTGAAGACACTTTTTTTAAGAAGATACTTTTTGTTTAAAAGTTTTATTTATATTAAAAATTTTTATATAAAATATGATGTTGATGTGCTTTCTAAAAACTATTTAGAAATTTTCCGAAGTAAAGTTTTTTAAGCAAAATGTAAATTCATCAATCAAAAGTATCATCTTATTTTCAAAAAACCACGGTTTTTGCATGCAAAATAAACTGTATGATTTGAATATATTTTAAGTCTCTAATACTGGCTAAAAGTGAAGTCTTAATAGTTTTCAACCGTTTTCTTTAAAGTCTTTACAAACATCAGGTTGGAGTTAATTTTTTCCAAAAACATTTTTTCTATGTATTGTAAAACTTATTGCAAAATCTTAATCTCTTACTCTAAAATTGTCTTATAGAGAAACATTAATATCGTAACTAGTATTTCTATGTGTATAAGCAACTACAGAATCAAACCACAGATTAAAGGTATTAGATTACTAAGATTTGTTGTTATAAAGTATTTCAAAATTGTTTTAAAATTTGTTTTCAATACAAAAGTATTTAAAATTTTTACATCACAATAAAATTTAAATATTCATTGCTCTAATAAAATTGTTATTACATTGAACATTTGTAAGCGTTTAAAATTTAGATTTTAAAACCTTAAATTTGAATACAGTTAGTTTTATTTACCATAGATTTAGATTTATTTGAAATCATAAATTATTTTCAGTATTTTAGACATCACCCTTTATCAAGAATACATCCTAATACATATATACATAATAATAATAATAATATATATATATATATATATATATATATATATATATATATATATATATATATATATATATATATATATATATATATATATATATATATATATATATATATATATATATATATATGTATTTAAAATTATACTAACAGCTTTATATTATACAACATATTATATGTATTATTTGTTATTCCATATGTTTTATCCAATTCAATTATACATGGCTTTCGAAATGTATAAAATATACTAGAACGGTAGAAAAAGAAAATTGAAGCTATTTTTAAATATTTTAACAATATACTTAGGTATATTCAAATCTACAGATTAATTTAAACTTTTGTCAATTAATTAAAAAGCATATATCATAAGTCATTCGTTTATACGTCGTTTATAACCTGTGGCAGTTTGTATTAATGTTTTTTCTAACTTTTTAGGCTTTTCTTCAACTTTAATTTTTTTACAGGTATTATAACATATAGATAAGATAAAATAATATTAATTTCACTTTAATTGATAAATGGACTTTTCTTATTTTATTTAAATCGTAGTACCTGGATGACCTTTGCTCGGTATTTTTTTTTTTTTATAAATTGTGTTTTTTGGAAATTAGATTACGTCGAGGCGGAAGACGAGTCCAGCACACTAACACTTAGCCACGCCAATGACTTTAAATATTAAACAAATATATCATTACATTATAAAAAATTATACAATTATAATAAAAAAATCTTATTTGAAAAATATTATTCACTTTATTGTGTTGTTTTTTTTGGGTTGGGTTGGGTTTAAAATGTAAAAAACATTATATTTACTCGTCGGCCGAGCCGGGATTCGAAAGCGGGTTCTCTGTATAAGAGCCTCGCACGCTAACACTTAGCTACTCCAATGACTCCTGGAGAGTTAAAATAGTTAATGAAAAATTAAAACAAAAATTTTAATTCTTTTAAGTTTTAATCTTTTATGATTTAAGTATATTATTTTATGATTAAAAAGTTCGGTTATGGATTGATTGGAGCCAATGGGCCGATTTTTCTCATTCACGGAGTTAAAGTAACTCTTTAGTTTTAGAATACGCCACCGAAATTTAACCTGCTATCTTAATTTTATTTTGAGTCATCTTAACGATGGATGGATGGACGCAAAAACGGAAGTGGATTAATTAGATGAATCTATGAACACCTATATCAAAATTTTATCAGTGCGGTCAATATTTGCTAGCGTTACAAACTAAAAATAATATACTCGTATTGTACGTATTGTAGGTATACCGTGTGTTACAAATACAACCAACTGCAGAAAATAGGCTCTGAATGATGCAAGCCAAAACTACATGAATCATGAAAAAAAAAAAAAAAAAGATTTACAAAACGAGAATGAAAGCTTCATTATTATGATTCTATTCCCATTTTTTTTTTAAGAATTCATGATTGGATGATGTTAGTATTTAAAAACTGATTATCGAAATTCATAAATACATAAGTAAACAAATGGTGAAACCACGGAATAACAACAATGATTTGGCAATCAAAATTCAGTTTAACGTTACGATAAATCAGGATATTTTTGGTAAGTAAAAAGTGAATTTATTCATATTTATTTAAAAAAACACACATTTTCTATTCCCGACAGATCTTTTAACGTTGCATTTTGTGATTTTAGTAGGCTTCAACGTACGTATTAAATTGATATCATAATATATTTTACTGTGATTTAGAAATTATATAGAAGAAAAAACAGGTTGAATACTATATAGAAAATGCTAATAGATGATTAATTTATTTTGTTGATGCAGAACAATGTTTGTCAACGACTTAAAATAGAAAGTGAAATTATTCTAAATTCTTAATAGCGATAAGAATCATAACTTTTGGCTCCTTCTATTATTCAAAATTATTCTATTATTCAAAATTTCATAATATGATGGTAAATTTTTATAAACTTTAAAATAGTTTTAATGACACATCCGTTAACATGAAACTATTAAAATCAAAATGAATCATTTGATAGTTATTCTAAAATTTCATTATTTTTTATTACAGAGAATATTTATTTTTTATAAGAGACATCCAATTTAAAAGAGAAGGAAAAACACGAAATTAGTCGATTTCAACCCTGCATTAAGATAACTAAAAAACGAAAAGAAAAAAACGAGTTGGCATTTCGGTGTATTATTCTATACTTGAAATAAGTAAATTTAAATTACTAAATGAGTGAAACTTTTTTTTTTTGTAAAATTTTTCATAAACTGTTTGGATTTGTTACAATTTTAAAACAGATATATAAATTTAATCAAAACATTAATGTAGTAAATATCTACGTTATTATTAGATTGTAGTACAATTTTAATATAGAAATGTTTAATATTCCGATTGTTTAGTTTGTTTTGATATCTTTATGTATTTATCGAGAATAATATTAGGGTATCTCATTGCAGTTATAGAAAGATACACATTCTTGCTTACAGATTTAATATGCTAAGTGGCTAGAATTCAATAAAATTATGTGTGATACACATATATTACATATTACATGCTTACTGATTCTTATATCTATGGATAAATGTATCTACTAACAACTACAATATCCAATTCAATAGATCAATCCATCCCCTTCAACAAATGTTTATTCTAACTTTTTATTTACTTTTTTGAATTTTTTGAACGACTTACTTTGAAATAAATATTTTGATTGAAATAGATATTTTGTAACAAAAATTTTGGATACCAGCTTTTAATTTAATTAATTGTTTATACATAGGAGAAACAATCATCTGCTTAGTTTGTATATTTTATATGATAAAATATAAAATTGTTTAAAATATTATCAAGTGTTGTAGTTGCGACCTGCAATGCAAGGTCCAAACGGCGTATTGGTAATTTTTTATTCTATATAAGTTCTTTTATACAATACAAAAAACGATCGATTATTCTGAAATTTCACTCACTTTTTAGTTACATAATTACACGTCGAATGAAAGCGGTTCCATTATTTGTTCTTGAGATAATCGAGACAAAATATTATTACGAACGTACTTATGCGTACATAAATTTCTCGAAAAACGTTGGAATTAAATACTATTAACATTGAAACATTAAAATTTGTCAAAATTCGGAAATCACAAAACTTAAACAAAATTATATTTCACAGAGAATTAGAGCAGAAGGAATCGGCGCACGAGTACCAAAAACTATTCCACCTCAATTTTTTTATGCGATCCTCTTCAAATTGCCCTCCTAATGATATAAATGCATGTTGCCATGGCGCAACCCGGTGCCATATTGTTTAAACCGAAATTGTTTAAACAATTGCAAGGCATTGTTATTTTTCAACCGGACAAATTTTTTTTATATTCTTTATTGAAATACCAATAAAAAAGGTCCTTTGACTTTTAACGATAAAGTTAATATTTTTAAAGATATGAATTTTTAAAGGTTCGAAAAATCTCAAATTTGGGTACTTTCAACCGATGAAAAATATATTTAAAAAAAACATAAAGTCTAAGTAATATTTTTTTTTAAATTCTCTATACAATTGTTAATAATATTGTAAAAAGAGATTTTGAAAAATTTCATTGTTTATACCTTTTTTTAATTGTTAATAAGTATGCGTCGCTTACCTTTAAGTATCGCTGTCTCTCTCTGACTCATGGTTTTTGAAGTATCGCTGTCTCTCTCTGACTCATTGGTTTATAGTTAAAAATATTTATTAATATTTAACAAATCATTTATTAGAGACCACTTTTTAGTCCTTAATAAATATTTCTTAGTACTTAAAGTGATTTGTTTGTATTTAATAAATCTGATATTCATTTATTAAATATTAATAAATCTTTTTAAATACTAAGAAATATTTATTAAGAACTAAAAAGTCTCTAATAAAAATATTAATAAATTTTTTTAACTATAAACCAATGAGTCAGAGAGAGACAGCGATACTTAAAAAACCATGAGTCAGAGAGAGACAGCGATACTTAAAGGTAAGCGACGCATACTTATTAACAATTAAAAAAAGGTATAAACAATGAAATTTTTCAAAATCTCTTTTTACAATATTATTAACAATTGTATAGAGAATTTAAAAAAAAATATTACTTAGACATTATGTTTTTTTTAAATATATTTTTCATCGGTTGAAAGTACCCAAATTTGAGATTTTTCGAACCTTTAAAAATTCATATCTTTAAAAATATTAACTTTATCGTTAAAAGTCATAGGACCTTTTTTATTGGTATTTCAATAAAGAATATAAAAAAAATTTGTCCGGTTGAAAAATAACAATGCCTTGCTATTGTTTAAACAATTTCGGTTTAAACAATATGGCACCGGGTTGCGCCATGGCAACATGCATTTATATCATTAGGAGGGCAATTTGAAGAGGATCGCATAAAAAAATTGAGGTGGAATAGTTTTTGGTACTCGTGCGCCGATTCCTTCTGCTCTAAATGTAAAATTATCGAATAATCTTAAAATAATCTTAAAGAAGCTAAAAGTTTGAGAAGAGAATTATCTAATCGACTGTGCGACAAAGTATGTTGTAAATATGTGTACCCATCGCTGTATATGAGCATTTTAAAATTTGTAGAGTTCCTTATATTTAAGAGCAATCGCGTTCTAAATAGTGGTTACGTTGTGATAATTCCAAAAGACATACCTACAATGTATACTCAACATTAATGCAAAAGACATTTTTTTGCGTTTTTGTATTTACTTCTGATAGAGATCAGAAGTAAATTTGTTTGTCTAATATCGTCAAGTTCTAACAAAATTAATCCCATTATTAATTGAAATTACTTTTTGAAGTTGTAATTAGTTTAAATATTACGTTTTGAAGATTTACGTCTGTACTTTGACTATATTTTTGGTACCGAACAAAAAATTGTTAGAAAAAGCTTGTTAAATGTAAATTTTTTGTAAAATTACAAAAACATTTATCAAGCTATTTTCTGTATGATTTTCTACTACATTTAATAAATCGAGTATCTTCTAATTAATTTTCCAGATTTTGTCTAATAATCTCCAAACAGTCTACTTTTTGATTAATGAGTTTTTAGAATATTTATATCATACGGGGGCACATTATGAGAGTATATTAAATTCAGTCCTAAGCTTGTAACGCTAGAATATATAGATAGCTCTAACAAAATTTTATTATAAGTCAGTCAACATTCTGTCAGTATTTTGAACGCGTATTTTAGACTAGATTCGTGATAAATCATAATCGTTCAATTGGATCCGTTCAATCCATGACCAATCTTTTAAAATCCAAGAGATATAAGAAAAGTTGAAATACAATAATTCGTATTTAAAAACAAATAATTCGTTTGACACACTTTTTCATAAAATGTTTAAATTCGTCACAATTTCAGCTCGAATACATCTCATTCATAATGCATTAATTATATACATATTATTATTTATGTTATGTATTATAACATTATATATTCCACATGAATATACAGTAAACTATGCATAGCAGTATGCACTACGTATTTTATATATTTTCTTAATGTTAATAATTAAAAATAGTTCAAATACATATTTAAACAATTAACACTGTTATTCTCACTTTCTATATACAGTTTACCATTTTTCTTACTTTCTTTAGTATTAAAATCCTTTTCATTCATGTTCCTCTCCACAAATTACTTCCATTACAGCCAGTTTATTGTTATTTAAGCTTGCATCTTTCAATATCAACGACAAAAGTATAATTCTTTTTGAATATAATTAAGAATAAAGACTTATATTTATTAAGAATATAAATAAAACTTCTTCTACATATAAAATATGAAGTTCAAATATATAATTTCTTTGTGAACCTTTTTTTATTATTTGTATCTGATTGATGTACTTTTAATGACTATGTCGGCTAAATTGCGTAAAATAGTTACAATATTGTACATATATTTATTACAATATTTTGTTGTAATATCCGGTAATATGGAAGTTATTCCTTCTTTTTCTTTTTCTTTATTGTAATAATAATTATTGAATGCCATTGATATGTGTGTACACAGGTGTTTACAATTGTACATATTATGTTTTACATCCTAAAAACATTTTATTTTATTCACAAAATTATATTTGTTCACACCGATTTTCAATTCATTCATTCTTTATATTAAAGTCAAATTTGCCACATTTCCTTTTTATTATGTAATAGTATATAATAAATAATACATATAATTCGTTACTAAACTATTTCTTTGGTCTAAACTTTCTTACTGTATTTAATTGTCTAACTGTTACTTGTTATTATTTCACCCCTTAAAGCTTATATAATTTTATATTAAGGAAGTACGAGCACCAAGGCAACTTTTGATAAAAGGCTTGATTTTTTTTTAATACAAAGTTTAAATATGTCTAAACAAATTTCAAAAATTTGAAGGAGATTGCCCGATGATTTAAATAAATAATTAACTTTAAAGTTGAGCAATTTAACATTGGTCTGATGGGGTAACCTTCAAACATTGATACATTTCTGTATTTTTCTCGTAAAACTGTCGGTGAATATTTTTAAAAAACTTATGGATGAAAGTAAATATATTAGTGATAAATTTAATTCAAAAACATTTACACTTGCCCGACTAATTAAAGTGTATTAATTAAAAGAAAAATAAATGCCGCCACTAGCCAATGTTAAATGTATATCTATATATTGAAAAAAATCATATGGTTACTGCGTTCCCCTTACCGCGCTAGAGTCGATACCTATCCCCACACCGCCTGGCGCTCGTACTACCTTAAGAATTTGTTATTAACCTGTATTTATAGCGAATCAAGATGGTCTATGAAAACATGTTTCAAACAAAAGTTGCTTGTTTTTAAAAAACGTCTTTGAATTTTACCTTTATCTCTTATGATTGAAACACTAGAAGATGGATCTATATAATCCAAATCAACGATTTTGTCCAAAATTTATTAGTCACGTTTTTGTAAGGTTTAATAAAAATTTTCAGGTTGATTTAATTCGTATTCGCGAGTAATCATGTCACAAAAACTTAACACATACAAACGTACACACACACACACACTTCCCTTGAAAGGAATAAGGTAAATAAGTTCATTGTGATGTTTAAAATGAGCCGCCATGTTAAAATGAATGAAGCCCCTACCAGTAGAAATTTTTGCAAACAGATTTTAGTAAAAAAAAAACGGTGTTAAAGCTCAAACGAAATTATTAAAATCGCATACTATAATAAACCATAGTATTCGATTATATATAATAAATAGTTTTTGTTTTTGTTTTCTTGGCTTATTTCGAACGCTTACAGAGAGTACAAAAAGAGAAGAGGGAATCTTTGGCATCCAGATAATGATGTATCGGCCTCTGACCTAGCATTTTCTTTCGATCTGAATGCTCTATTTATTAGCAAGGATATTGGCGAAGTATTCTTCTTACAGCAAAAATGTAAGAAGAATAGCGTTTGGGCTTTTTTATATCGCAAGAAAGTAATTTGGCATTGATTGGCCTACGTCCTGACTACAGACGGTCACGACAATGTGAATTAGAAAATTTTTTATTTAGCCAGGAGTTGAAATTTCGTTACTTTTTATTCCTCTTATTTCAATCAAAAACCAATTCAAAAATTTATATGTTCTAAGAAATGAAAAAATTTGATAATAAAATTAAGAGTTTATAGTGACAAAATAAACATAACATTATTTATTTACTCGTATCCCTTGGGAATATTTAATAAAAATGAGAAAGGGATATGAATTTTATTAAATCAATTTACGCATATAATATAAGGTGGTGGTAAATCCACTTAGTGTGTGGCAGTCATTTCAAAGCTTAATCAATTAGTGTTAAAATACTATATAATATTACTAGACCAGGGTAGAAGCCTTTAAAAATGGTAAAAACTGGAAAAAAATTATTCTAGGGTGAAACACAGTGGAAACGGAAGAGAATATATGAAAAATGAAAGGAAAATAATTTACGGGCGATCTGAGGTCGGGAAGTGGAAGGGGTGAGTTTTTAAGGGTAAGACTTGGTTTATATCGATTTCCGAAAAATCTAGAAGTCCTATAGAAAAAGTTAAATGGCAAAATTGTAGGTTATAAAAAGATCTAGAACTTTGATATTAACACTTTTATCACATAACTTCAAAAATTTTTCGATTAAAAATTAGGAAAATTCAATATTTATTCAAAATAAGATGAAAAAAAATGGCGGTGTATTTGATAGAAATAAAGATAGGAATAAAAAACAAAAAACTTAATTATTTCAATTTTTGACATAAATTTTGAAATATTATGTGGAAAAACTGTAAATACAAAAGCTATAGACCTTTTATTACCTACAACTTTACCATCTAACTTTTTTAATACGACTTGTAGTTTTGTCGGAAATCGAGATAAACCATGTTTTACCCTTAAAAACTCAGCCCCTTCCGCTTCCCAACCTCAGATTACCCGTATATTATTTTTCCTTAAATTTTTGTTATATTCTCCATTTCCAATAGGTTTCATCCTGCTATAATTTTTTTTGGTTTTGTACCAATAAAAATGTTTGGTTTCATAATCGATCCTGGTCTATACATAGGTTAGATGAAGATAACATGCATTTTTCATATACTTATAAATGAGACAGGAGCATCCAAAGTATATTGTATATTTCTTATTAGAATTGCAATGAGCAATGTTGATTTTCCAAACAGAGTTTTGATTCTTTAGATCAGTTTTAATGAGTTTGATACAAATAAAGTAATATTAAATAAAAATTTTCTAACTATGGCTGAATTACGACTATAACTATTCACTGCATTTAAATTTTGAATCCTTACATAAATTTTTTTGTTGATTACGATATTACGTTCGTTTTTATAATTCAATCAGGGAATATACGACAAAGTGCGATATTAGAATCTCGAATATCTGAAATAGATTTTATTTCTTTTGTAGATCTCCTACTAAATGACAAAAAATTAATAAATCCTCTACCTGTGTGTAAGAGATGATATCGTGTTTTGAGTCTTGTACGATTCCGTCCCGTTTTTGTTTCCGTCGACAGTTTTAGTAGACAAAATTCTCTATAAGCAAAGAATGACTTTATGTAGTACTCTGGAATTATAATTGAAATCGACATTCTGATGTTTAATATAGGGATTAAATTTGTGCATTCCAACACTATTTCCACGAATGAAAAAATATCTTAATAACTTTGATACAACATGATATTATCATTTATATATGAAATGGATACTCCGTTATTAAAGTATAAAAATGACGATGGATTTATATTTATGGAAGGGCTTTAAAAATGTGGAAAAATATATAACAGATTTAAACTTAGTATTTTTATAGTAGTAAAAATTTTTAACTAGATTATCTAGATTTGTAAGTATATTCTGCTAAAAATCTTTCTGATTTTCAACATGGATATGTCGAAAAAAAACACACACACACAAAGAAAAAACAAACAAACAAACAAACAAACAAAAGATAAAACAAAAAACAAATTCAGAACTAAACAATTTTTTAACGATTTAATTATTCCTAAACAAATAGTTTGAAAAATGAAGTATTACATATTTCTAATTTTGGTAACTTTGATTGCAAAATTTTTTTATTTTATTCATAATTTCGGAATAAGGGTTCTTGAAGAGTTAGATTATTTTTCAAAAGGTGATGAAAAATACTCTATTAACAACTTCGGAAATACTTGAAATTTTGGAAAATATAAAATTCTACAAGAGAACTGAAATTATTCAAGTATAAAACGACCTTCGTAATAACTCATGAATTGAATCCAATATCGGTGCACTTCATTGTCTAATAGAAAAGTCAAGGAAAAATCGCCTAAGCACAAATATTGAAGTTGTTAAAAAACACCATCAGTGGTGTAAATTATTTATTAAGAGGTGTATTTTGAACAAACTACAAAATACAGATACCACAAACTTTAATATTTTCAAGAACTTTATTGTATGAATACAATATATGTGCAGAAGTGCAGAAGTGGAAATGGCGTGTTCACTTCAATGTGCAATTACACGTTTTTTTGAATGCTGGAAATTTAGGATAGATAAATAATAAACTATTAATTATTATTATTAAATAGACAAAGAAAAAAAATGATATAAAGTGAGCAGAATACACAGATAAAAATCACACTGGATTTATGTAAAAATTAATGTTTTCACATTTTTCATTTCAATCAATAAAATTGACTTCCTCAAATTGGAAAACCCTGGAATTCAATACATATTTAGGATGATTTAAAGTGTTATAAATGTGACTACAATTGCTACGAACATTTAATATAGTAATGAAAATAAATGATCGAATAAGACTTTATGACTTTAGAAAAGTTTAATGATCAACACGATACACTAAATATATTGTAGCCGACTTTGAATGCATGCTCACTACGTTTTTATTCAGCAAACTTATAAAATTTTCTTAAAACTTAAAATATCCATCGGTGAACAGCAAATAATTACCACAAGTATTTAATGTTTTATACAAGATATTCAGTAAAATGAATTAAGTACCGTTGTAATGTTACGTTTATAATAAACAAAGATATAGAAATTAAAATTTACTTCAATTTATCCTATAAGCATCTTTGTTAGTTCATATGAACAGATATTTAGAACATTGAAGGTAAATATTCCTACACAGGCGATAATTGGTAGTGTATTTTATTTTCTTCAACTTTGTAGATTTTTTAACTTTATCAAGCAGGAAGAGAAAAGTATTAGAGATTGAATTAAAATATGCTCAAAATCGGTAGTGTTTACGTGCTGCAAAATTATGTTAGGTACTCAAAGTTTTACCTTAAAAAAATTTTGTCATTAAGATGCAATACAGTCATGATACCATCGTGGTAGAGCAATTTTGAAATAAAAATTATAATAATATAATGTAAATACTAAAATAAGTGCTTTTTAGGTGCTTTTAAAGTGTGCTTTTATTAAATCCAATTTAATTCAAAGTACCAAAAACCGTAGAAAAAGTGTCAAGCATGTTGCAAGTATTTTTTTGTAACTTTTTTTATGGCAGCAAAAAAGCACCTAAACGCATCATTACGCCTCAATTTTCTTAATTAAAAATTTGATCAACTAATTTAATTTTGCAGTTCTTAAAAAGCATCTAATTTTGAGCAATTTTAAATACTTTGCTCTGCTAGAGAAAGAAAATATATATAATAGTATTGAAATCTCAAACAAAGTTTTAGTATAAGAGATTGTTAAATCACCTAATAAGACCATTTTTGTCATTTCGTCTGTCGACCTGAGGATCCAATATAAACGAAACTAAAATCCGAGAAATAAAATCTCAATGAAACCAAGACATATACTAAAAGAGGCCAAAAAATACTTTGGGCCTATACACATCAATCAATTTTCAAACGAAAGATTTTGCAAAAATTAATCGATGTACACGATCTTGCTAATTCCTATATTATCTAGTGTTTTTGTTAAAACGCGAATTGAATCTTGCCTTCTTAAGAAATGGTTATTTTTAATTTCTTTTTCAGGGCTAAGTATTTGGGGTCGAATTACGTACCTATGGATTTTTTATCCTCATGTTCACTTTGGGATTATATTATAAAGGTGGAACGTAGAGTTTAATAAGCATGTCTGCGTAAATGAGTTTGATTGGGCCTGTTGCAAAATTATTCTGAATCATAGTTGATGCAGACTCTTGCTAAATAGACCTTATACTCGTACACTCGTAACGTAGTTTAATCTCACGAATTCGACCATTCATCTGTGTAGTTTAATCTCAAATAACTCAGTTTTTTGGCAATGGTTCAATATGGATTCACATGATATGATTTTTTTTATTATTTATTGTAAATGACATATGCATTTTTGAGAACATAATTTTTCAAATTAAAGAGGGATAATGTAGCTGGGGCATCTCACTAAATTAATCGACCTTTTTTATGACAACCGGATTTTAAATTTCGCAAAATCTAGATGATTGTGTAAACACAACTGTTTTTAATCTGATATTTCGTTTATCTATTCGTTTTTTTGTCAAATCATAATTTACACATTTTCCACCGACATATATATAAGATTGGGATTTCAAAGATTAAATTAGTAGATGCATAAATAAATCTAGTATTGACATGAAAGTAAGTACCTAACCACAATTTTAAGCGTACGTGATTTTCTAAACTATAAATTCATTTACAGTTTGTATTAAGTAATATAATTTTAATAAAAGGTAATCAATTTTAATTTAGTTTCAAATTATATTTACTATATTAATAAAATTTTGATTCAGGGAGAACATTTGATTCATTTATCACTTATAGTTTATACTTATTTATTCATTGTATCATCAGTATGTTATGATAATATTATAATTTATGTTTATTCACATGTTAGCCTTTTTATAAATTATATCATTCACGTTAATAAATAATTATAATTTCAAAATCAATAACACCAATGAACATGTCATACATATAGTACACAGGTATGCAATATAATTACCATTTTTATATTCAACATATAATGAATACGTGATGATTACATTCAATTAAATTTGTAAGGTTGGAAAAAATTGAAGCAGGAGTAAATTTTATCAGTATCAGTATTCATAGAATCATTAAGTTAGCCTATTTTTGAATGCTTCTGGTCCATCCGTCCACCCATCTGTCCACCTACAAGATGACTCAAAATCGAAAAAAGATTGCAAGTTAAAATTTCGATAATATATTACATCAGCCTTTAAAAGTGAGGTTCTGTTAGTGAGAGAGAAAAATCGATCAACTGGACTTTTTGGATCTATGACCAAACTTTAAACCATAAGAGATCGAAAAAATTTTAAATACAAATAAATGTTTGTTTCTGAAAAAAAACAAATAAAAATAGGTTGAATCATTTTTCATAAACTGTCTAGATTTGACACAATGCATGGACGAATTCAGCTAATTAAGACATGTAGAATTGAAATACGAGGACATATTATTAAATAAATAACTTTCTTTTACTGTATATGGGTTCTGTAATTAAGAAATTACAGGAGTTAAAAATTGATACTCAGTCGTATATTGCCTTTGTAAACAATTAAGACTGTTTGTTGTTATCTTCACGTATGTTATTAGGGACTTAAGTTATAAGTAAACATAAAAATAATGTATCTGAAATAAACTATTTTGATGGGAAATTCAATTTCCTACTAAAAGGTTCATAATAATAAAATTGGGTTAAAAGAATTTGTATATGACAATGGCAGGGGCGGCGGAGAAAGTAATTTTTATTTTATATATGTTAAAAATTCTGAAAAATCTTACTATCATTTGTGGTGTAGATAAGGTCAAGATGCTACTTAGAAATCATTGAAACCACACTAAAAATCCTTGCATAAATGCAATTTCAGTTTTTTTTTTCGCCTATACATTATTTATGTAGACGAAGCAACCACTCTTTGTAAAATGAACGCTAGCATATGAATAGTCAAATAAAATAAATAGTCAGCAATATGACTTGTTGTTTAACATATGTAATAATAAAAATCAGATCGCTATAATATTAAAGGGATTGTCTTTAGAGGTGAATGAATATTCAACCCCTACTAGCTCATATTAATATAATATCAAACAAGATGTTTTATTAAATTTATTAACTAAGGGGTTCATTATACCCATGAATATATATTGTTTGGATAGTTTTTGGTGTATTGTTTAGTTTATGTTTGGGGTGTAAAAAATTTGTATTTATGTTTTTATTCATAAGGGTGGAAAAATTTTATGGTATATAGATAGAAAGATCCGTATTTCAATTTCTTATATAAAGTTCTTGTGTTTTCATACAAAAAATCGACAACTAAAACTGAAATCTTAATATTTTAAAATTTTGATGACATTTTTATCAGAAAACCATTTCAACTCGAGAATATGATATCTCAATATATATAATATGTTCGAGTATATTAATTTTAGTCTAAAGTTAAAAAATACAAACAAAATTTTGGTATTGGCCACAATTTTAGCTCAAATTTAGCTATTGCATATATAATTGCAATAAATATTATTATACAATATATATATATAAAGTTCAAACATTGACACTGAACCATATCTGAATGATCGAATATCTGATCAATTAACTCTGATAGTAGATATTTTCACTTGTAATTGAATCTAAACAATAGAGCAAACTACATTTTTTTTAAATTTTCCTGAATTGATTCATCTTAGAAACTCTCTCTCTTTGTTAAAAAAGTAGGATTGATATACATATAACCTATAAAATTACACGGGATCAGACAAAATGAAAAAACGTATATAATAAAAGATTGTCACATGACAAAATTGAATAAATTATAATTGCCTTAGTACTATACCATATTCCCAAAGTTTAAATTGTTTTAGAAATTTTTAAGTATTCTTTAATTCATAAGTAGTAAAATAACACTTTTTCTTGATTATTTTCTTTCTTTTATTTAATTTAGGATCACCGGTAAGGCAGGTCATCATAAAGCTCTTTACGAAAGGTCGTTTACAAAATTTCAAATATATAGAATTCATTACCATTAATAGTACAGGCATCACTTAATAGATATGTTAATATGTAGCCCTCATACTGTTCCCTAAGATTTGTAATAATGTGATGCTTTGACTAATAATAAATATTATCTTGTGATTATAAAAAAAACGCATCGTATGGCAAGTCCATATAAGCTTTGCTTAAAATGAGTGTATTATATTTCATATTGCTTCCTCAACCAACATTTATCAATTGAAGAAGTGAGTTTTCAATTACTGGAAACTAGGCTCTATTCGAATAAACAAGTACAAATCGTTCCACGCAAAAGACATATAAAAAAAGAAGACCGTTGGGATGACCATTTATCCTTTGAAGGATAATATAAGTTGATGAAAGATATCAAATATCAAAAAATTATTGATGTGAAACTTGTTCAGTATCGTTATGATTTCAAACTCGATGAAACGGAAAAGCGATTGTAAAAAGTGAAAATTGCATACATCTAGGGATATAGAATTGTAAAGAATCTATCAAATTTAACGTTCAAGAGAATGAGATAGAAGGCATTATACAGTGTTTGTTACAGGGTAATACGTGTTTGTGTGCGCATGCGTAAAACAATAACAATGATGCAATATTAAATCGTATTTGTAAAGGCATCATAATCGTAACAACCGTGATGGATTGTATTGTTTGTAAAATTTATCAAAAATTCAAAAATAAGTGTAATGTATATAATATAAATGTGAATAAAATAATTTAAAACTTGGCATCAATGTCATCAGAAATTAACCCTACAATTATCCTACTCCTGAAGTTTATTGATTGAAGATAAGGGTTATATCGTGTACTATTCATAGGCAAACTTCTAGAAAAATAAATTTGTACTAATCGTATTTGGATTTAAAATCTAAAATCATTTCTTCATTCGTTCATTCGGTTCGGATTTTATAGTTGAATATAATTTTGTTTTTTTTTGTGTCCCATGTAGGCTAACGTCTGGCAAAAATATTACTTTTAATTCAGCAAAAAAAGTTGTTATTATCTCGTAAAAATTCAAATATTTACACAAGTAAAGTTTGTAGAAAATGTAACTGATTTCATTTATTGATCATAAAATTAGTGGCCTAGTTTCTAATAGTCACTCTCACAATAATTTGTTATATTATATTGTTTTTCTGTTGTGTTTGGGTGATGATGATGATCATGCCATGCCATGCCATTCATGGTAGTACGTACGCTAAACGTTATAAAAACATCATAACCTAACTTTAATATATGTAAATGTGTTAAATTGTGTATATTATATATCTATATACGTTTGAAAATAAACCTACTAAGTGGATTAACTCAAATAACAATTTGATTTTCCAATAACGTATTTATTATGTAGGTACGCTGATTGTAATGATATTGTAATGTTGCAATAGAACTATATTAAAAATCCTTTTTGTAATCTATCACGCCACACATCTATATTAAAATTATTTAAATTTTTTAATAAAATAAATCAAAAATACTAAGCGTTACAATTTGTTTAAGAGTTTATAAGTCTACTTTACCGATTTTTGTGACTGACCTTGTTATGGATTCGCAGCATAGTATAGCGGATTTGATTTATGTCTGACTGCGTGGATCAAGCCTCCAAAGAAGCTTATAGGTGTAGTGACTTGAAGATACGTCGAAAAAGTAGTAGTTGGATTACGATTTCGCTTAAGGCAGATTCATTATAATTCTATAAAAAACGCATTTACAAAATGTATGGAACTGTTTCCGTGTATAGGAAATTTTAAATGGATAAACCTTAATAATGTTAGTCGGTTTGTCAACGAAATCCTAAACATAAATGTGTGCCTGTTTGCACATCACAATATTACATCTAAGCTCTAAACTACTGAATCTATTTTAATGATTTTTAAGAGCTAAAAAAATAGATTTTATTAATAAATTATTTAAATTAGGTTTTAGAAAATTACAAGAGCGTTTACGCATTTTTATTATCTATTATGTTAGTTTGATACCTAATTATGATAAAACCACAAAGCGCCAACATTTTCAGATGTGAATTAACGGGTGGGGTATATAATTTCCCTTATTCAGTGATTTCAAAATAAAATAGCTGGAAAGTAGCTCAAAATTTTGAGATTTTTACAAGAACAAAAAAAGGTAGAGAATTAAATTTTGCTATAGGAATACGTCTCTTTAAGTTTCCTTTTTTCTACTCAAAATATTCTAAAAACATATCTAAAAATTTTGGAAAAATTACGTTTTCTATTTTTTTTAATAATTTATTCATAACTTTTTTTGGAGTCACCTAGTTGAATACATTTGGTGAAGAAAAATATACGTCGAATCAATGAAAAAATTGACGACATTTAAATTTCCCTACAATCAACGGATGGGTAACCAGCATAATCCTTGTTTGCCACTGAGACTCAAAACCAAGATTTAAGTCAGATTAGATAATATCGATTTAGTATATTTTATTGATATGAACTATCGACTCTTATATGACAGAATTGTTTTCCATTTGACCTTTCAACTTTTACGAGTGTGGAAAAATCGATAACTCAGTCTCTCATTTGGATACGGTATAAAAATTCACAACTGAAATAAGTTGAGAATTTCCGGAAACTGTATCTGTTCTACGGTTTTAGTAATGAAAGCCATTAAAACCCTGCACAGCTACCACTACTATTTGGTGTACTTCACACTTTCTTCACATTAGGAGTCTTATATCAAGCCCATTGTGCTTCATTTATTAAAAAATCCTGAAGTGTATTTTATTATTACACGAATTTATATATGTAATAGCCTAAGATTTGTACCAACAATGACTTTAAGCAAAACTTGTTTATTAATCTCTACGTTTCTCCTAGCAAATTTGTTTCGGAAATAGTGTAGTGCATTCGATTATTTAAATAGAAAATGTTTTCTATAAAAGTATTTCTTGAGTTTATAATATTATAATAATACAATCAAACTATAATAAATAAAACCGAAAGCATTAAATGTTCCAATATATTGTATCAAACTGATACAGATCAAAATTGTGGTACTCACCGAAGTCTAGGTACTACAATGTGCACTCTGCTTGTATGACCCAAGCACGTTAAACAACTATTAAATTATAAACTGGGTCAATAAGAATCCGGATTAAAAGAAAAATTTACATTTTAAATATACAAAAAAAAATTAGGGAAATAGGGAAAAAATCGATATTTAAATACACCTATATAGAATAAACATATAAAAATACATATAAGAATTTAGTATTATTATGTTTTGTCAATAACAAATATTAAATCTCCAATATTGAGTCTTTTATAAATATATTCAGTTTTTCAGATAAAAAAAAACTCTTTTAAGAATAAAATGTTTAAAAGTGAGTATTAAATATTTTTTATATACGAATCAAATTAATAATTATTCTTAACCTAAGCACACATCTACGTAATGTTTCAAGTTATTTAAATGTCTAGATTTATGCAACTGAAAGAAATGACTTTTGTTAACAATTTTTTAAATGACAAAAACACAGCTTTTGTTTATATCTGTTAGGGTAACAAGCATGCCTATTACTCTCTTGATCAAAATGGCCGTTTTTTTTTCTAAATATGATATCTTAAGAAATTTCAATGATAGACCACAGGCAATATTAAATGTTTAGGATTCTTTATAATTTTTAACTAAAATACATTTAAATAGTAAAAAAAATACTTCGTATTCAAGTAGCACTACAATCCAGTTATATTTAAAGGCTCATTCATATTATCGTGTTAAAACCTATAAATACCCAATACAATTTGTATTGGATTGTATATGCATGGTCACCCTAAACTATTCATAAAACATTTAGAAAGGTAAGTTTTAGTAAGTATTTATTTTTTTGTTAAACACTATCTATTGGAGTGAAATTGACCGTGAGATAGTTGAATCCACCTTTATAATATTTAAAGAATAGGATATTTTTATGAGGATTTACGGATATTTACTTTAATAGGATACCGGAAATATAGATTCATGTATATATACATATATTTTTTTTTATATTTTTTTAGAAAAATAATATATACAATTTGTCACATTTATAGTTGTATAAGATTTTTAAATAATCTTCTTTTTGTATAAATAATTTAAGTTAAAAACACTTAATTTTTGAGTTTATAGAAAATCTTATGGTCTAATAACGTATTGTAGTAAGCCATGCATGGCAACTCTAAAATTTACAGTTTTTTTATTTGCGAGCTTTTCAAAACTAAATGGATATTTTTGGTCGTGTTTGACAATTGTTGAATTATCTAAATTTTAATACGGTTAAATCATTTTTTTTAAGATTTTGGTTAGTTATAGGTTATCTATATACAAATTGACAAAGTTGAATTTCTACCTCTTGACATAAATAGCTTTTTAACTTCTTAATTAAGAAAATTATTATATTACCATTGATTTTCGAAATCTCAACTGCTCTAACATCTTTACATTTTAGAGTGTGAGGAATGTACTTTTATGTATTTTTAAAGATGTGTAAATAAGAATGTTTGCACTTCGCTGGCTTAAATAATCCACAGTTTTAGTCCACGTGTCAAATGTACAAAGCTGTGTTGCAATGAACGCAGTGACTCATTTAATTGAAGATTCATTCTAAAATTTCAGCGCTACAGGAGCAAAAATATAATCTAGTCATAATTTACTCATACATATTATTATACATGTATTTATAACTATATGAATACTAATCATTAAATCAGATCACACATTACGATTACTAACGATCTATTCATTGTATTCCTACAAGGAAGATTGTTACCAAATGAAGGACGCTATGGTCAAAAGACTATAAGGTAAGCAAACTTTGAGAACTGAACACAAATATTGTTCATACATTGATACGGATTCATTTGCTCAATATCTAAACAACTAACTCTGTTAGTTGTTATTTACCCTAGTTTAATTCAATATTTAAGATCATAATATAATAATAAAAGATATCCGCGAGAAACGCTTAATTTTTGTGTTTTACCAAAATGTGTCAACAAAGCTATTTACAAGAAATCATTTTAATAAAAATTTGTTTGAAACCCATTTATTAATATGTAAGACAACATTAATATCATTTTACAAAATTATTACTTTACAGAATCTAATATATAACTGAAAAAACTTATCATTGGTGGTGCATACCTACTAAATGAGTCACTTTAAATTAATTATTTACTAATTTGTTAAGATTGCAACATATTATACTATTTTCATGCCTACAATCGGATTCCTGGGTATTGAATCAAAATATACATCATCGTTTAAATGTATACCTATATATTAATATAAATTTAGAGGTTCTGTTGGTCATTTTTATTTAGACATAAAAATTATAGTCTAGTCGAAAGTACAATATCTGCGAAAATTAGTTAGAGAAGTCTGAAAAATATAGGATAGATAATTCGTCGCTGAATAAAATTCGGAAAAAGTCAACATTTTTAATTTTAATTAAGAAAAATTGCAATTGTTATAAATAAACAAGTGAAGATAAAACGGAAATGTACGGAAATGCATTAATTAGGTGTTTCTTTGAACACCTGTACCTAAATTTATTTTGTGTGGTCTATATTAGGTAGCGTTAGAAAACTTTAGACTTTAGGAAATTAGTATGCTCAGACTATTTAGTATATCGAGTATAAAAATACGGCCTCAAATATTTGTTTATAACTGGAAAACGAAAAGAAACATTTAAAATCGATAAAAAAGGCTCTTAAAATAGAGATCTTTTCCTAAAAAATGGCATCATTTTTGGAACTCCAAATAGTATAATCCAAAAAAAATAAAATTATTCATGATTATAAATCATCAATTCAAAAAATTTAAAAATTATGGTGAAATCTATAGTCAGTTAATTTTCGATGGAAAAACATGTCTTATCGATTTGTCAAAAAGTTATTTTATGGTTAATTCATAAATGTTTCCCAATGCTCTGTATATAAAAAAATGAACATATCATTATATCATTTTCTTATTGTTGTAAGGAACATACAAATATTTAATTTAGATTTTTAATTCCATTTGTTCAATTATTTGTTAAAAAAATAACATTACTATAATATTTTATGAAAATTTTAGTTAATTTTATCATTGGAAATTTAAGCAAAGATCCTTGTTCGGAAAATGTTTCAAAAATATTGATTTTTCACTGTTTTAAGAACATTCAAAAATTGAAATTCGAATAAATAATCGGAAATCTAGGAAAAACAAATTGTTTTTGCTAATTTTTGATTCGAATGAGGTACCTTATATTTTTCTGACTTTACTAATTGTTTTTCGTAGATATTTCACTTGTCGGCTAGACTAAAAATAATAACATGCACTATGACTCATTCATTAAAATTTTCTTTTTTACTGCATATCTAACGGCCTACTTACAATTATAATGCATTTACCTTGGCGTAGTTTACTTAACTACGCCTAAGTAAGTGTCACCGTTTTCGTTAAAAAATTAATGGAGTTTACAAAATTTTATTTTAAATTTAATTCAAGTTCAGATTCGTAGTCAGCTTAAACAGTGAATTCTGATTATAAACTCATAGGATCATAATATCTTGGATAAACAGTATTAACTATGTTTATTTTTTATTGTTTTTTTTTTTTTTTTATATAATATTTCTAAAACTTGTTAATTTCAAGGTAAATATCTTGATGATTTTAATAGTGCAATTTGATTTTTGAAGCAAAATCCAGTTACTGTGGGTGGATTTCATTCATTTTCTTTATCAAAATATGTTGGAAACGCCGAGAACAAAAACAGACCAGGTAGTGGTTGACTTGTTTTACATATAGTCCAATGAATATAGAGATAATTTGAGGGTTACCTTGTAAACGGTCCGGTAGTTCTAAATGTTGTCTAGGATGGTAAGTATGTTTTTAAAATGCCAAATTCATAATTTCCCCTCTCCATGCCAGACCTCATATTGAAATAACCAAGAAAAATCGTCTGATAGTTGGATCTGTTGATTTGTTTTGGAACTGTACTTAAAGCACCACTATCGGTGATTCAACCGTACCCCAATCTGTGGATCCACGTTTATACCAATTCATTAAATAATATATTTTTTATCATTATTATATTTGCATTGGCAGTGGTAATAATTACGTCATGACGTAAGCAAGCAAAAGTGTAATATTTTTAAGGGTAAGTAGTGTTAATGGTTTTATTATTGTTCTAACATCAATAATAATTCAACGTTGTAGCAATAATGACTTGCATAATATAAAAATCATTCATATCTACAGTAAAAGTCAACTATAAAATTTTCAAATACATGCATTCAATAAAAGCTTTATTGTAAGACATTTGAAGGGGTACCTCAATCGATTAATGCAACGAAAGTGGTCAAATTTGTGAATAAATAATTTCATCATTTAACAGATATCGGTGTTACTATTAGGCAAATATCCAAAATATGTCCAAAGTATTGTAATCCTTACAACAAAACAAGCAAATTTAGCCAAATCACTTCCCTCTATCTAATAATCAGAAAAATACTCACTCCCTCATCCCTTTTTCTCCGAAGCAATTAAAGTTGGGATGCTGAAATTTTGTATGGATGTTTGTTTTAGATGTGTATTTTAAAAAATTATTTTAAAAGAATGGAGACTCCAAATAAATATTAAAACAATATGTGCCGGGTTGATTCAAAAAAAATATATAATTAAATTGAGCGTTGGGAAGAGGATCTCGCCAATAAAAGAAGTAACAAAATGCAAATATGTCTGACAAATAATAATCAGTGATAGAAAAGTGTGTGTGTGTGCAATTGAAAACCGCATTCTATTAGCTACACAAAACTACAATAAAATAAACTAGATTCAAAATAAAAACATTAGTGTTAATAGTAAGTAGGTGTTTTTATAGTTATATTTGGCCAGTTTTGTTATATGGGTGTGAAGCATGGACTGTTTCAAATAGAATGGAGTCTATTGATGTGGGTTTCGAAGAACATTCAAAATATCTTTTGAAAGGACAATGTAACAAATGCACAAATTTTAAGTAAGATACGTATTCAGAGATAATTAAAGAACGCAATTAAAGAAAACAAGACAGTTGCAATTTGTGGGTCAGGTAAGACAGCATTCTATAGAACATACAGTTTTGGAAAAATCTTAAGTCACAAATCTACAGGTAGAAAGGCAATAAATTACTTATCCTTCTCTGAAAGCTGTCGAGCTAATTCACATGGCTTCCGAACGGAAACAGTGAAAATGCACGGTTGCCAACTTATGCCAAACAGGCATGGAACAATGATGGTAATGGTTACAAAATTTACTTATCTTCTTAAATTCTTAAGCAAAGTACAAAGTAAACGCGTGCATCGTAGTCGTTCGTAACGTAACACCGTATCGTAAAACTGTTATACTGTTACATGTTACATATTATGAGACCAATGGTTTCATGGTGTTGCGATGTTACGATGTTGTTATGTCTTAAATAGCGTTTAATCTGTTTACCAAGCAGAGTACATCCACTTTAAGTATTTGTTTATGTTGATAAATTTCAATAAATTGTATTGTATTTTCTTCGTTCCACTCCATATCGAAATATTTAAATACAATTAAAATTACAATAAATAATATTTGCGTCTTGGCGTAGCAAATGTTGTGTTATTGAATCCACACTAATCATTACCTCACCTAGCAACATCTTTTGATGCATTTAAAATTTACCGACAATTTGTGGGACGCGATGTAACATCGTCGTGGATCAACTTTTGTTACAAGACGGTGAAACGACTTTACATACATACAAAGTTTGCTGTTACTGGTCAAAGTTGCATTACGGTGTTATGTTGCGCGTGTGTACGCGGCCATAGACAGGATGAAATAAGGGATAGAAATATATGTACCCAGAATTCGTTCATTATTGAATATTACAGAATTCAGTATACAGAAATGAAAATAAAATTAATAGTTTCCATGGATGCATTTAAAATTTTCATTATAAATAGCTAATTTTCTTAAGTGACATTTCTAAAAATTATTTAATAAGGATTTAACAAGATCCGCGGTTATTGTTCAAAAAAAAAAGATTAAGGATAAAAATTAAAATTCATTGAAAAATGATTTTTTGACTTTATACTTGAGAAATATTATTTTTAAACGTATTTCATTCTATTTTTGTGTGTGTTTTAAATTTATTTTAGAACGTTATATACGTCTTGTACTGTTTTTATATTCATCTATTTTTATATATAAGTCTGACATTTTAATTGTTTCATCATAAAGTTATGAGATATGTATGAAACTTATGCGTTTGTGACGTCACCGGATACGGAAATTGACGCTGACTTCAATATAAAGTGCACTCTCCTATATAATTGAATTTTAGTTTATATATGTATTAGGTTAGATATATATATAAATATTTCACGAGGTTATATTTTTATTATAAATGAATAAAACCTTTTAATTGAAACAATTATAAGCAAAAAGAAAAATATTATATAAAACTAACCATTACTCGCCCTCTGAGCAGGGTTATTTCATCTTTACAAATATGCACAATACGAACTTTTTCAGCTTCAATTTTAATACAGCCCTCCTTGACTTTCTCAAATACTTTAGCCCATAAGAAAACTGCCATTTTCAACATGGATATTTAGGAATCTTAAACCTGTGTAAATCACAAATAAATTAAAAGCATTTTTAAATTAAATGACAATTGTAATTTACTTGAAATCCTAATTAATCAGGTATTATTAATAAAACTGCAAAACTATTATTAAAGATTAGATATTAGATCTTTAGAGTAAAATAAATGGCTTTGCTTTCAGACTTAGTAAATCATTTAATTCTTCGAAAACCTATACAAAAATTCATTTTCTACAACTTGTCATATAATTTTCGATTCATGTTTTTCTGGGAGCTTCTATAAACCGCTGTTACGATTATGCTAAAATTTACCAAAAACATTACATTTTTAAATGAGCGATAATAATTTTTGCTAAATATATTTAATCTCCAAAAATTTTTGACAATTGAGGATTTATTCAAACAAAATATTTGTTTTTGGATAATCGAAATGATGATTCGTTGTATTTGGCTCTATTTTAGTGTGTTTTGACCATCTCTCCTTGACAATCGTATAGTGATATAATATTTTATTGAACCTAGCTCTGAGGCCGATGTGAAGATCTGCGATCAAAAGATGTAAAAGTATAACTAAGCAACGAAATGTTAATCGTTTTTCAAAAACCTTACCTCTCTTCTTCGCCAAATGATTGAATATGTATAGCATTGTAATAACGCAGGTATTTGTATATCTACCAATAGACGCGTTTTCATGTACCTAAAACGGAATAATGCGAGTCAATTGGAACGAAACTGTGAAAGTTGTACAATTGGAATTTCTAAGCTTTATGATTGATTCACTTTAAGAAAACAAATTTGAGCTTTAATAGTTTCCAACAAAAATTACCCGTAAGCAATATATATATAGGCAATTTTGTTATTATTTTAAAAGATAATTATAATTTTTTGCATAACCTAGTCCTTGCATGAGCGCCTTAAACACATATATACTAACATGATGACTAGATATTGACGAGATGACAATAAATTTTGAAATTGTTATTTGTTGCACTAAAACAACTTAAATCATGAAAATGTATTTCATTTTTTCACAGAAAATATGAATTAAAATAAATATATTAATTAAACAATTGCATCATAAAAAAAACATAACTTCTCCTTTGCCCAATTATCACAACTAGAATCCCGTTACAGCGGTCAAAATTGGACCATAATCACTCAAAAGTGAATCTCACTGTCATTAAACAAAACAGTATATTAAACAATATATATATATATATATATAATATATATATATATATGTGTGTGATATAAGTAGTGTCTGTGATATAAGCTACACCATTAAAAGCCACATTAGCATTCTCCAGTCCTATTCATCTTTCTAATATGCACAGAAAGAAGATGTATTTTTAGGATTTTTCCTAAAGAAGGAAAGGGATGAACTTATTTTAAAAACTAATTTCCTAAATGTGATTAATATGTCTACCAAATTTAAACAAGATCGGTCAATCCGATCGAAAGTTACAGCGAAAAGACTTGGATAGATAAATAAATTCAAAATATCCTTTTTACCACAGACCTCACTGGCCTCGGTCAAAAAAAAACTACGAAAAAAACATTTTTTTTGTTTCAACGATGAAGTTACCATTTTACGTTCTATGAACGGTTCATTAATTTTTATACATTTTATCAAAAAGGGATTTCTAAACAAATTGAAACCTCATAAATAAGAATGAAAATCCTGGAAAATTTTCTTCTGACTAATTCTATTTTTGAAGTATGGGAAAGCTTTTTCACTAGAATTGTCACTCTTTCTACATTTTTCACTATTTTTAAGACTTTTCAGTATAAGGGTTTTTTTTTTAAATCTAACAGCAATAGACTATAATGGTTGGATGTCGCATTTTATTTAAATAAAATTGCAATGCAAAATAATTTGTTGAAAAAACGTCTTTAGCTGTGTTATTCAAGAAACAATTCCAACACCTATGTCAATTGTAATATTTTTAAATCCTATTTAATGTAGATGTTAAAATATTTATAATCCTTAAGTTTGTATAGGAGAGATTAATTTTTATTTAAGCGGTAAAATCAAAAGATCAGTTTAAAAAAACTCTTTGTGTTATCTAAACATTTTTAAACTAATAATATTTTAAGTAAATTATAAAAACAACTTTAAATCCTATTACAGAATTTGCAGACTTTTTACACTGAAATCACTGTAAAAAACGATACTTTTTTTTTTAAATAAACGATAATAGTTTTACAAAAGACTACGTCAAATAATGACTAGCTTGAATAATAGTATGCTTAACAAGATTGGAACTGGAAGTTCTGGAAGTTTATTACGTTCTCTCAATTTTTTCCAAATGTGTTTCTCCAATCCAAACAAAACAACGCAGGTCTCTAATTTCTTTAAGTAGTTTTTACACAACAAGCATACTGATAAATTGTATGGACCTAATAATATCTATAATTTTATTAGTAGGATTAATTAATAAAAAGGCAGTACTTGTTTAAGTAAGTGCCTGATAACTGTACTTTTTCATTGTATTGTTAGATCATATGAGTATTAACATACCGTCGAAAAATTTTTTACTTGTCATAAATACGTTAGCTTTAGTTCTAGGTTTAACTAATTTGTGTGTGACATAGATTTTGTAACAACACAGTTAAATTGACTTAAAGATCTTTACTGAAAGGCAAATTTAATCCATATATGTATTTTTAATTAAATCCGATGATAATAATCTTAATCTATGATTAAGTATTCGTATTTGATACCATTTCAATTATTTTAAAAATTGTTGCCATGTTAATAAAATTATGCAAATTATTTTATTTTTACTTTAAAACTTATTTTCTAAGTATCATTTTCTAGCTTTTGAAGTTATTTGGTTAACAATGCACAAAATATCAAGTTCAATGTTTTAAAATGACCAAAAATCTCTAAAAGCGGACAGCAGATGACAGGATTAATCCTACTAAAAAAATCGAAATAGTAGATGAAGGATTATTCTTCTAAAATAATCCTTATTTTTATGCAGCGGAATATTAAAATGCAAAAACAATATAGAAATATGTATTCAGCACTCCTTTAAAGTAAGTTACGATACCAAACACACTGTAATTGAAGACTATGCCCATAATAAAATAAGTTTAAATTCAAGTCCGTGGGAGATGGCCGTACACTAGAAATGGTCAGTCCAATTATTTTCGATAGCAATAGGAAGATTGTAATATTTCATGCTTAGTTCAGTTCTAATAAGCATACGTTACTGTCAGCCCGTGTTAAGTGATATTGAAAAAAAAAAAAGTAAACACCGGTTAATGAGTTTTCTAAAGGAAAAGGTTTTTCTTGTACACATCCAGTTTCAAAAATATAAAATTAGAATATAAATTCGTAGTTTATTGTAGATGTGTTCTATTTCAACCTAAAAATTTTAATCAATTCCTAGCCATTCATATTTATATCTCTCGATTGATTAAAGATAAATTGCCACATTTGGTCCGGTAAAGATGGACACAATATAGAATGCTTTTTTAAGCAGATCAATAAATAACACCTAATCCTGTATGTCGATGCTCAATAATAGCTTCATTTTAATTCGAAACAACGGTTATTATAGACCGGATACCTTATACAGGCAAAGAGTATTTAGGTATAATTTTAACTTCCCAAACGCACATAGCAAAAAACACACAAAAAAAAATTTAAAAAAAAGAAAAGAGGTTGAGTTAAGAACTAAAAAAGACAAATACGGCAAATTGTTTTCATTTTAGTGTAAATTGAACGTATATCATCTTAGTATAAATTGAGCACTTTGCTAATGAATGCTAAATATTTATTGTAAAACTTGTACATATCGGTATTTCATTCATCCTTACAGCTTGTCATTATTGTATACAAAGTTTAAAAACAGAAAACAGCTAATAAACCGCTCTCCAGAAAATATAAATGTAGTCTACATTTTAAGTAACTTTGTTAAAATTATTTTTCTTTAGAAGTCTTCTTTTAGAAGTTTCCAATTTTCGGAACTTAATGATACCTTTATCTGATCTTATTTAATATTTAATGAATCCACGAAAAAATTTTAATTAATTCAAGAAGACCAACCTTGAAAGAAAGAAATAATATCCGTTTCTTTCTCATTTAATTAATTCGATCTTTTAATTTTTCTTAAAATTAAGCTACAGCTAGCAAAATTGTTCGAACGATTTGCGAAGTGAAATTTAAAAACTATCATCATTTTATGGAAGTTAAAAATTCTATTCTGGAGTAGAATAATACCATTTAAGTTTTAGAACATTATTTTGCACCCACAGCAAAAATATAATAATTCGAGAATAACTAATAGAAACTTTATTTAGAATTTAACATTTTACATATTTTCAATTTACATATAATATATACTTTATGGTTTTACTATTGATTTGGACTGTTGTAAAATTTCAATCTTCTTGAGAGACATGATAAGTATCACTGTTTTGCAAGTTATTAAGAAAAAGAGTATAGCTCCGGATTCCAATCTGATCCATCCATAATCCATATTTAACTACAGAAAAACCTTGTTTATCCGACCCACGATAAACCGACCGTGCGCGTTATCCGGACTATGACGGATTTGCATATGCAAGGTTAGATATGCTATGGGCTTGCATATGCTATGGTTTGTAGATTTATACTTTTATATAGTTTTGTGATTAAATTTCATCTTTTTAAATAAGTAAAATTTTGAAATATTTCTTATTTGTTATACGAGTTTTTGCTTATCCCGCAATAAACGAGGTTTTACTGTAAAATCAAACAAATTAAAAAAAAAAAATTCTTTAGCAAAGAAGCTGTATTTTCTATAAATTATAAGTACAGGAAATTAAGCGACATCAAATTTTGAAAAATATTCAAACAGCAGAGACGACTTTAATCGTTGTAGATAAATCAAATATTGAAAAATAAATAAATCAACGTTTTTATGATTTTCTTTAAAAATAACACAAAGATCGCCTTCTTGAAATACGTATTGAAAGAATACAGTTACACAGATGTGTTTAAGGCGTTTTTAAAATATTATATAATAGGATTTTTATATAAAATTAAAAATTTCTATACCTGTCACACCGTAAAATCAATATTTGCGGTATTCGTTACACTGTTACTAAACAGCTGTATACATGCTTAGGCAATTCATTCATAGCTTGGAGGAATACACACCCAATTAAGATCATTTTTATTTCTTTTTATAAAAGACATTCCATAATTATGTTTAAATGTGCATCGATAATATTGTTATACAATATTGGAGCATGGTTCCTTTTAGTAGCATTGTGCCCGCCTACAAAACTAAATCCGACACACGTTTACCAAGAACTCGCGTTTTTTAAATTCTAATCGATTTTCATATTCATCTCGACATTCGAAAACAAAAAAAATTTTTTTAAGTAATATCTTGACTATTTGAGGTATCCATAAACAAAATGTTAATATTATTTGGGATAAACACTGTTGGTGCGGTATTTATAATATGAAGGTTCTATTTTTCATTGTATTATTTACCAAAACTAACCATAATAGAGATACTAGGAGAAGGAAATATAAAAGAAAAAATGTAAATCTATCTGAGAAGTAAACAAAAAAGTGCATCTCACTTGCTTCCACAGAAATAGAAGAAGGTAAAAAATTTTCTAATTAACCCAGATTATTTCAAATAGGTTGCAAAAAATCGTGTCTCCTTAATTTGCATAGAAAAAAAGTTTAGATATTTTTGAGTTTTAATTATTTCACATCGATTGTAAATAAGAGAATTTTTAGATTTTTCCAATATGGAGGAGTGTAAGCAGTTAAAGTTTTCTTATTTTTTCTTATCATTTTCCATTGATTGCACTAAAACGCATCATCTTAGCTTGCAACAAAAAAAGTTGGTATATTTGGATATTTTCTACAAACGGAGAGATAATATTTGTCCAAAAACAAGAAAAAATTATTTTATAATTCTCGATGCAAAACAAAGCACCTACAAATATATTTAATTTATTAATTAACATTATGATTACAATATCATAAAGGTACTCTGTCAATCAAGAGTAAACTTTCTAAAAAATAAAAAATAAATAAATAAATAAAAACCCATTCATCCATTTAAAATGTATGCCGCATGCAGCCACACTGACACATACCTAAAAATACTCATTTTTTACGTCGGGGGCTAAGAACCTTCATTCACCCTCATAAAGGTATAAGAAAGGAACTAACGGTTTTAGAATATTTAATCTAAAATGTTTTAATTAATAAATATTCATTTATTATATAGGTCGGTACGCCCGTTACCGGCTATAAATTCGCATTTCTTTACAATCACCTAATCCTTTTTTCTTTACAAATTTGCGAATCTTTTAAGCAAAAAATTTGGACTTTATCATACTTGACTTTCACCAAATCAGCATACTACTGGTTTGGCTTCTAAAAATCATACCCACAACGATATTTTTTAAATTATTTGTAGATGTTTTGTATTTAGGGAGTGACTACGGCAGACGATTGTTGTTAAAACGTGGCTTTGTGTAAAAGGTGAATGTTTTATCAGAAACGTACACATTTATAATAAAAAAATATGACAGTTAACTGATTTACAGAATCACAAACATCAGATAATTTATTCTCTATTATCACATTAAAAAATGTTCTTTTGCTTGTCACACAAGCCAATTAATTGTGAATGAAAGAATTATTTGCCTAATTCTTATCAGAAATGAGTACTAATGATCATAGGAAATCAATATAATGTTTTGTTTAGATATTTTTTGTGGAGAATAAAAATATTTGTCTATCAAAACACAATATACAGCATAAGGTATAACGGTTTTTTTCATGCCGAATTCTAGTTGTTAGTTTTTGTTTAATTTTAGTTAAATATGAATTCAAATTGAGAACAGATCTATTTGTATACTTACCAACTGCATACCCAATTTTCTCTTTAGTTTATAGACTTCTTACATAAAAAACTTGCAAGATCACGAATAAGATATGAATCCTAAACAGTCCAAATCGTTTGTAAAACTTCAAACATCAAATTATAATACAATTATATTGCAAATAGTTGTAATGTCCCGAGAAATGTTGAAGGCACCGCATGGCCTTCATTTTGGACATTTTGTTGAAAAAATATTTTAATAAAATTACAAATAAATCGATTCATAAGCGATCAGTAGATCATCAACAAATTAATACCGAATGATAGTAATAATTTGACATATTACTTCGACGATTAAAACACCAAATTAAAGTGTAAAAAGTTTAAAACAGCTATTATAATATATGCGTTGCTTGTCAATGATAAAATAACATTAGACAACAAATTTCAAATAAATTTATCGAAATTGGGTCCGATAAGTGAACATATGGATCCGATTAATTGGTTCCGGTAGGGTCACAATATTGCAAAAAAAAAAACCTACATGGATATTCTAGATTGCGGTCGAATTTTCTATAATTTTGAAGGAAAACATTCAAATACCTATTATGAAAAAAATATTATCTGGCGAAACGAGCGCAACGAAAAGAAGTGGAAGGTTCACAAACTTGAACAAAAAAACAGTCCTCTGGGTATGCTCCAGCACGGTCGTTTTTTTTCCTAAACGATATAATTCAAAGATAACGGGAAAAATGATCTGCCAATTTGAGTATAAAGCAATGGGGTTCATAAACTTGCAATCCATATTATACTAAAGGACAATGATAATTTAGCATTGTTTGGAACTACAATCAAATTTCTTATTTATTCTGTAATTTAATTAAATCTTGATAGTTTTTACTAGTAAAAATGTAGAATAAATAAAAAATCTAAACTCAAAGATTCTGAATAACATTCCACAAGTTAAATGTTTGGACTTTTTTTGAAAAAACATGTTTGTAAAAATATAATTGTTACGGTTTCACGGCACCTAGTCAGTTTGAAACTCCCAACAATAAATAATACTCATTCTTACAGAGCTTTTATCAGAACTAGAAAAGAGATTTGAATTTATCTCGATCTATGAGGGGTTCAAAATTATTAGTTATTGAAACTGTAAAAAAATTATTTTTAAAATTTATTGCATAAATTATAAATATTATTTAAAATGCGCTAATGTTGCCAGGTATTTAAAAAATTGCATCGGTTAGTTCTTATATTCACTTATAAATAAATTCTTACATCTGTTATGAACACATTTGTCAATAAGAGCATACTTGTGGAGTAATACTCACTTATCCATAATCAGTTTTACAACCGACTATGCCAGTACGTTCTGCTCTACTTATTATTATATGCAATATGAATAAAAATATTACAAACTGCACACAATTTGATTGCATTGCAAGAAAATGTACAAAAAGTTAATTAAACTTATTATTGTAAGTTTTATAACATAAAAAAAGAAACATTAAGCACATTGTTTGTTTTCAATCATAAAGTAATAAAATTTAAACATAATTGTTTGTGGATTATAAAGTGACGTGCTTGTGCATCTCGTGCTTAAGCTTTTAAAACTACAACCAAACATATGCAATAATTCCCACATCGACATTCTACTATAATTTGATTTATGTTCAAGATATCCATTTATATTTATTTAGTTTTTCTTACTTCTTTTCGTTTTTAACTTATCATTTACATTTTTACGGAAAATTATTATTGTGAGCTTATGTAATTAAGTAAGTCTACAACAAAATTTAGATGCTTATGTTTGCCCAATAACAAAATATTCCATAACAAAAAGCAAAAAACAAATTGCATTTACAAAAGTTTTTTCGGAACTAGTTTTTTCGGTAGAAAGATGAATTTACCTTGCCTTTCCCTAATTATAAACAAAATATTTTTCGGGAGATTAGAATGATTCAAAAACATTATTTTTACAACAATTGATCAAACCTATTCGTACTTTATCTAAGCGTTATCCAAATTTGTTTTTCTTTAAATCTTCACATCTTCTAGAAACCTAAGTATATATTGTACAAAGAAATTTTTTGTATATATATATATATAAAATAGCAACAGTTATCACACCTCTATGTATGTATTTTTACTCAGACATTTTTTAATCTTCCTAAATTACTTCAAAACAAAGGAAAAATTATTATTATAAAAATGGATTAGTATATCAGACGAATAATATATTGAAATATAATAGTAAGCTCTTGGGGCAGAATTGATAGGTTTTTTTTTATAAAAAGTCTTGAAATAGAACTTATCTTAGTGTGTATATTAAAGCAGAGATGGATTTTACAACGTACTACTAAATGAAATAAGCTTACTTGATATATGTAAGTTTTTAGTAAAAACGATAGAAATATAATTGCAAAATTATACATCAAAAGTTTAAAAATTAGATCAAATTGTTCAGATGAGTTGCAATAAAATACGAAACACGTCCATCAATTCTGTTGAAAAAGTTTAAGTAAAATTTGTAGTACATTGGACCATCACGTTGTCCTATACAAACTTTACCCCCGATGTTCAGAATTTCGGAAAATACTTTCCTATCGAATGCCTACATCGTACAAAGAATACACCCTCCAAGGGCTTCAGAACACTTCGATCAGCATTTTTGGTTGGAATTTAATCTATTTCAGCACCACCATACAACACGAAGCATTGCATATGTATAGATTTTGACTTCATACCAAAACACAAAGTTTTTTCGCATTTAGATACCATCCCTGGAAACTTTCGACCAAAACCCACTAACTTGTTTTATTTTATTTAAATAATAAATACAGACCTGTATAATTATGGTACAAATATTATTATTATGATATCGATAAAAGCAGCACTTAATATTTACATGGAAAGTAGTTTTTTTTTTTCATAACATTTTTTGTATTATTGACCAAACAAAAAAGTAATGTCACGCTATCCATATAAATTGTCTTTATAGGTTCTTCTATAAACTAACTATACTATTACTGGTAATAAACTTGTGTACATGCAAAATAAAATACAGGATAAAGATTCCCTGACAAGTACAAATTTTTCCTTCAGCAATATTTTTCATCTTTAATATCTGTTAAAAAAGATGAAAACTGCTTATTTTAATTTATATCTGACGGATATACCAGGGTATACTAAAATAAATCTAATGTTTGTAATGCTAGAAAATATTGAAGCCACGAACAAAATTTTGCCTAAGATGTTAAAACAATCACTTACTTACTCCGTTTTACAAGTCTGAATGCCTGCCTTTTCAATATCAAGATAACTGTAAGTCGAAATGGCGCTGAATTTGACAGAGATTTTGATAGCGTATTCCATTTTTCAATATAGAGAGACTTTAACTCATGAATGAACAAAATCGGTCAATTGACTTCAATGGATCAAAATCCCTCTTTTTAAACCAGTAGAGAAGAAATTTTTTTTAATAATGAAGACAATGATATAAATCTAATGTCTTCTCTAATACTTCTTCAAAATTAACGATTGAGGTATCGTTTTAAAGTTTAGGTTCTCTACCTTTTTTTGAATGATCAATAATTTATTTATTAAATGTGTACGATTAAAATTCTTCGCATGTTCAATAAACACTTTGAAATTTGTTATAGCAATAAGTCAACAAAATAAAACTAGTATATATTTATACAAAATTCAAGTTAATCGTGATCGTTATATGATATAATACATAGATTATTAGAAGTAAATAGAAAAAGAGTGTGACAGTGGTCACTATGTATAAAAGAGAAAATTTTGAAAGAGAAAGAATCTAAATGCGGTTATAATAAATGCCTACGACGTAATCAAATTAAGTAACGAAAAATAATTGGTATCAAATATTTATTTGAATTATAGTCAAAGAGTTGGCGAATTGAATATACAATAAAATGATTATAAAAAAAAAAACCCAATTCGGATGTAGGTATCAATTTTTTTAAATACATTTTTATACTTTTTAAAGATTACATTAAAAACTCGGATAAGGCGGATATTAATACAATTTGTACTGTAAGTTGTTATTTCCACTTGTTTTTAAATTACATTGCGTTCTTGCATTTAAATTAAAATTTTGTTTATAATAATCATTTGTTATGTAAGTTGGCTTTGACAATTTTTGCTACACAGCTTTTTTATATTATTATGTTTGCTTATACTATGTTAATAATTGATAGCAGGAAATATCGTAAGACAAAATTCCAAAAAGGCTGAACAAGCAAACTTTTTGGATTCTATAAAAATTACTAAAACGAGGATAATTTGACTCTTTTACAATGTTCGATTTTTTCATTTTCTGTATAATAACTATAAAACTAACCTTGAGAATGAACGAGATGTACTTTTTAGGGAAAAAAAGGTTATTAAATTTTATGGAAAATTTATTATCCTGATAAAAAATGTCTGTTTGAAAAAACTTCAATTTAGCAGCTCAAAAGCTGCTGTAACTTATGAAAATCCTCAATAAATTATGAACACAATTTTTTAAAAGAATTCGAATTAAATAATAAAAGCTGTAGTATTTTACTTATGATCTTTCTAAAATTTTCTAATATTCACTAGTAATTGCGTAAATAAAATTATGAATTTGTATATTAATAGCAAAGTTCCTCATAATTTATAAATTGAAAATTGAATTGCATAATTTTAAATTTGAATTATAAGCATACATATGTTCTTGAAAAATAATAGATGATCACATTAAAGTTATAAAGTAGCGTTCAAGTGTGGCGCCAACAATGACCTAATTTCTTTCAAAATTAAAATCAGTATGTGTTTGTTCAGGTTTCTGTTAAAAATCTCTAATTCAGTGTGAATTTTTGAATATTTTTCTAAAGTGGCCTTAACTCTTTTAATTTACAACATAATCACATAAACATATTTAATATCATATCGTTTATCATATCCATTTAAATTTATCAAATATATTTTGGATGGAAAATAAAAATGTTACAAAACTAAGTCAGCTTAACCAAGAATTGAACGTGAAATATATCTCAGTGAATACGTTTTTTAATGGTTTATACATGAGATTTTATAATATGTATAAGAATGTACAAGTTTAATGGGTTTATATATCGAAAAACTCGAAATTTTTAAATGGTTTTTTAAATGAATATAAATCTATCGACTTCCAAAAGGGCTTAGCAACACACTTTATTCAAAAAAATTTTTTCATTATGTTTAAAGTGGATTTAATTTTTAACTTTCCAATAGAGTAATGTAATGCGGCCGATTATTCTGAATCCCGAATTTTGATACATCTTTATGTATTACGATCCTTTGAACCCAAATGCAACGTTTTTAGAGAGATGCCTGTGTGTATGTGTGTGTGTGTGTTTTTTTTTTAAGAGGTGGGAATCTTTTTTACGGATTTCAGGCATATCGCCTGGATATGTGAAGGCTCGACGCAGCGTCATCTAAAACTCAACGCTAGCGCCCATACTCACTAAACCCCAAACCCCTTTTCTTCTGTCCTCTTATCCCTCACGGAAACCGCCATCAAGCATTACTTCGTGGGGGGAGGATCTAACTATTGCTCTTCCTTCTGGTGGCTAAGGTGTAATATTTCTTCCTTCTATCATCTGTAATTTGATCTTGCTCTTTCGATGGAACGCAAGTCTGTGAGTACTTCTGTTACAAACGTGTTGGTAGCATTCCAGGAAGCCTCTGATGATAACATTGCTTCAACTAGTGAATCTCTGGTTTAGGATCCTTTCCAACTCTTCACGCTGTGGATAGAAACGATAACATACAAAGAAGACGTGCTCCGCTTCTTCAGCAACTCCTGGGCAGGCCGGGTATTCCGGAAAATCATCGTGCTTAAAGCGGTGTGGATACTCTTGAAAACACCCGCGTCCTGACAACATCTGTTTGAGATAATAATTGACATCGCCGTGATAGTGTGTGTGTGTGTTGTATTTGTTTATAGATTAAGTTAGTGTCAAGGAGGTGCAATTTGGAAAGTGTCAACATCCCAGCAAATCTTTTTCTCCTTTATACGAACAAAATATCATATTGGCGGTTTTTACAGTTTTAGAAGATTTTTATTTGGCTTAAGTTAGTGTATAGGGAATGCCTTTTGAGAATGTCAAATCTGTAGTCAACTTGCCAGCTCCTTATGTATCAATCTAATGTTTTCAAAAACTTGAAATACGACAATTCCAATACAAAGCATTGTGTACGCATTTAATTATTTAGAAATAGTGGTTAGAATTTTTATTCTTGTTTTCATTAAAAATATATTATATTTTATAATTTTCAATTAATATTATTGTGTTGAATAATTATATTTGTAACGAATTGAAAAATGAAGTGTGTTGGAATGTGTAACATTCTATTTATCAAGGTGAGTAACAGTTAAAAATAAAATGGGTGCTCTACTTCTACATAAATAATATTCACTAACTGACTAACTATAAGTAAGCTTTTATATTATATAGAGTAAATCGGATCACTCAACAATTTCCAAATTATATATTTATAACTGTATTATGAAGACAATATTAATGGTGACACACTGAAACGTCTAAATTTCCCAATAGTCATATCCCCCCATTAAAGTGCCAAAGAGAAAGCAACCAAGTCATGCAATAGTTAATCACAGTAGCAGAGATACTTAACTTTATCGTGTGGCATAGGTTAACCAAACGAAAACACAACTTACTATTGATTAATTTTACTAACAAATCATTTTTCGAAATAATAACAAAGATGTTTCTAATCTTAGCATATATAATTTTACCTATTTTTATGTACCAATCCAACAATATTATGACTTTCTACTCTATTATTACTCGAAAAGAATCATACAATTTCTGGAGCTAGCACACTTATAAGAAAGTAAATGAAATTGGTGTGAACGAGAAATATTTAATTTCTTGAAATTTGCGACCCCCAAGGACTTAAATTTTTTTTAAAACTGTATCAATTGATAGCAAATAAACAAATGAGATCACATATGGTATCATATAAAGAAACCACTGATCCAGTCTCCAGTTTCAGTATGGGAGGAGTGAAGAATAGTTCATGCCACACTACCTTATTATTTAACGTTTGACATAGACAAAAACTTTAATAGCATTTGGTAGCATTTTTTGATTAGCTTTCTGCGCACTATTAATTGTCACATTCACATTACGTTGTCGAGAAACTCAAAATGAATTTTGAATCATAGATCAACTGTACTTCCTTAGCAAATCTGCCAGATTCCCTGTCTATTATTATTTTGATTAACTACTATATTTTGACGGGTTTTTTGTCGCATTTAGTTTTGTTAGGTCTACAGTATATGCTCTTGAAATTAAAAAAAAAATTTTTCTTGAAATTAAAAAGATTTCATTTAAATGCTCTTAAAAGAACCTTTAAATTAAATTTATTATATTACTACATCATCTATATGATATACAAGCTTGTCTAGAGATCTTGACATAAAAATCTCGCGACAAGCTTTTATTTCATTTACATTGTGTAATGTAATAAATTGATGGTTTTGATTTAAAGTTTATAATATTGTTTAATTTAAGCATTTAAATATAAACTTATTAAAAAAAATTTTTTTTTAAATAAATTTTTAATAAACTTTTTATAAAATATGACTATATGTCGCGGAAAAATTATCGCGTACAAATTATCGCCGTTATATATATTGTTACTCTGATTCCCTCTTGCAATTTCACATCGATAACGAAAATTAGCATCTTTCAACATTGCAAAATAAAAGTTTTACTAAAAGTATGTTTTATTTTAATTTCCTCCCATCATTTCACATCTATTGAAAAAAATTGCATGTTCTTAACTTACATAGAAACAATTTGGAATTTTTGGAGGTTATCCTCCAATAGAAAGGGTTTAATAAAAAATATTTTTGGTATTTTCACAGTTTTTATTGAATAAAAGTTGTAAACGGTGCCAAACAAGCAAATTAATTACGTAAAGCCGACTCAAAATTACTTAGGTTTACTTACAGTAGTTTAAGAACTTAGTCATTAAGGTTAAACACAAAAGGTGAGGTTTTTAAATATGCGATAATAAATTAGCCAATAACAAACATACTGAGACGAATATACCGAAGATATTATTTAACGTTTTTAGATATAGTTAATTTTTTTTCATTTTCCTCTACATACTTGTTAGTTAGCTTAATAATACATAAGAACATCTGTAGTTATCATCTCCTCTACAGTGACCAAAATATTTTTATTAAAACATATAAATTCTAAAAAATAAATATGTTATTATATTATATATTGAAATTTATTTTATTAAAAGTAAATTTATTTTATTAAATGTATAAATAAAATTTTGATTTAAAACAAATAGAATTACATAATTTTTATTACAACAATTCTTATTGTATATCTTATATAAAATATTTTTCAATAAGATATTTAAAATATTTCTATTTATTAAAGTAAAAATTTTATATTTAAAAAGCTGTTAATTAAATTCATTTTATCAATACTTAGTAATACATATTTACTACATAAAATTTTAATTTACACAACAAACAAAGATTTCAATATAATATTTATCTGAATGTTAAGCCACAAATAAAGAACATTTTTGCGTTTTCCATTTGAAACTTCTACAAAAATGGTATATTTCATTTTAAATTTAATATCTGTAGTTGTAATTAATAAATGCTTAAAGTTGAAATCTTAAGAGATTTATGTATTTTCGTTCGTACTAAGATAGATTTAAAATACTCAACTGTACGACCACCAATTTTTAATATAATTATTATTTATTTATTATTATTTTACTATTAATTTGTATTTTGTTGTATAAAATAAAAATAAAAGATTATTTAAGTAATTTTATTTAACTTAAAAAATTCTCAAAGATCTCTTGTTAAAATCCATACAATTTTGCGAGATCTTTTTAAAAGCTCTTTCTGAAAAAATTTTCTGTCAATTTTATTTTATTTAACCCTACTAGTAGTAATAATTGATTTTAGACTTCAATTATAGTCATGATAAAAAACTATCAGATAGTATAGACCACCACTATTCCAACATGTACCTTTCTACCTTTTAAATCAAAATTCATATATCTAAAACCTACCAAAATTCAATGGATTGAAAATTGATTAAAAATTAAGAATTCATTATTATGGATAGGTTCATCCTCGTTGTTTCAAAACTTACTAGCGTACCTGTATGTTGCTCCGCAGTATACATGTTGATAGTAATTTATTTGCTTAAATTTGAATTCTAAATAACTATTGCAATTTCGAAACCTACCAGGTCGGTCTATTAATCATTCAAATCACACAAAAAATGGTGATGAGTGTGTGTTGTGCTCTAAACAATCTTCAACTTATCCAATTCGAATGTTTAATACTTTAAACATTCTTATGCTAAATTATATAATATGCATTTCTTATGAAGCGTTTCTTTTTCCAAGTGTTGTGATAGTTTTGTATCCAAATAAATAATGAAGATAGAAGGTCTCGTTCTGCACTAAAAACACTCAGTGGCTTAAGACATTTCATTTGAGCTATTAATCAGTCAAATTGGATGAGAACAAGGCGCGAAGATTCAACTTTTAGAAAATATTATTTCAAATTCAGAAAATTTTACTTTCTGAAGATCAAATGGTCATATAAAATTGAATACAAAACAGTATGAAATATTAGATATCGTTTGGCAGAATATATTATTCCACATTTTCAATCATAATTTTAACGATAATGTTTCATTAAGTAAAATTATTTATGCATTTTAATTTTTTAGTTAATTTATTTTTAAAATAATTTTAGATGATAACCATCAATAATGATTTATTACTTATAAGATGTCAGACTTTTGGCATACATATTTTTTTAAATATTCAATTTTTCAAAATGTGCTCGATTGCAATTCTGTGAAAATTTTAGAACGGTATATTGTTAGAATATCACGATTTTAACAAACTAATAAAACATTAGCTTTTCATGAATATTTTCCAGTTTACAAAAAACTAACTGAATTAATTATTTGAATATTCGACATTCGTTTAAACATAAACATTCATAAATTACTATAAATGCATACATAATAATAATATGTATTGTATAATATTATTGAAGTAAAAACTCTTTTTGGCACATTGGGTATTTTTTGAGATAGGAATAAACAATTGTACAGGCAAGACATTTATAACACAATAAGTATCCACTTATATATAATTTATAGCAACATCATCCCAATGACTAGAATAGATGTATTAGAATACGTAGAACCTTGGTTCTATTCATACTGTATTCACTTAAATTTGTTTATTTTTTATATTTATCCAAAAACTATTTACAATTGCAGATTAATTTCTATCATTAACTTATTTTCAAAGAAACCAACACGTTTTTTCACTTCTGTCAGTACTCCCGGAGTGCCACTGTTTTTTATTAGTTAAATTTGCAAAAAAAATTTCAAATAAAAAATGTTTGATTTTAAAACATTTTTTGTTCTTGAATTTTTATGGTTCAAAATTTGGATCATGGATCCATTGGATTTTTCTCACTACTGGAGTACTTACTTTTAAAGTCCAAAATACGCCACTTAAATTTCAGCCCACTACATCTTTTAATTTTTGAGCCATATTCATGACGGGCGGGCAAACGGAAATTGACTAATTTGCTATTAACACCTATACAAAAATTTTGTGTAGGGGATACAAATTTGTTAGCGTTCCAAAATTTAAAGGGGAAATTCTTTATCATATATAATATTTTTGAAAATTTTTTTGCAAAGGGAGATTAATCAAAATTTGCTATTTTGCGTGGTTATTATTTTTGATATAATTTCCACCCCTTTGAATGGAGGGCACTTTTTTTGCTTCCAACCGAAAATAGAGGTTACAAATGTATTAATTTCCTCAATAAAATTAATATATGTATTATTTAGATGTACCGTATGAATGTTTGGGAACATGTTCGAGCTATCATAAGTAAGGAACGAAACGTATTATGTTTTACTTGAAGATTTTCAAGATTCTTGGAAAGGTCTATTGAATTTATTATAGGGTTTTCAGTTTGAAATTTGTTAAGGATTGGGAGGCATCGTTGAGACATATGGATAATGATTTAGTTGAAGCATTAAAATACGATAATACTGGCCCTATAGGATGCTTGGGCTTATGAAGTTTAACTAGATCGTACAATTTGGGGGTTCTGGATTCATTAAAAATATTTTTCTTTTTTCTTGAAGTGAGAACTGAATGTAATTACAGCATTTTTACAAAAATCTAGTTTACCAATGGGCACTTCTGGCTGACATTTTGATGGATCACTTGGAAAATAAAATACTCTCTTCTAGTCTATCCTCCTCACACAATCTCTTCTGGTATAGGTACGTCAATGATATTATTGTTGGTTTCAAATATATAGATAGACAGTTAAATAAAAATAAGTTCTGCATCAACTTTCCTGACCTATTAAAACGTAAAAATCCCACTACCTTCTCATTTAATTAATATAGAAAAAATACTTAATCTGACACCAATATTCCTGTCGATTGTTTGAGTTCCTGCTTCATTAATTATCTACGAACCGTTATATAACCGGTCCATAGAGCGTACGAACTCCCTAAAGCGTCGAAATCAATTGGCTTTGGTTGATTTAGCTTGTCTTCCATACAAAAATACATGTAACCGAACTTTTTAAGAAATTCGATCTTTTGTTTACAAATTGGGATTGCTTGCACATGTAGATTGTTATTGACCATGACTAATAAGTAGGAGTTATCTTTACGTTATCATATTCTTAGTTGCTTACAAACTTTTAAACTGTAAACATGGCTACTAAAAGAAAATCACTGTGTATTAACGAAAAAGTTTTACTGATACGCGCAATAGAGACGGGAGAGAAGATAAGTGATGTTAGCAAACGCTTTGGATTTAGTAGCTCTACCGTGTCCACAATATGGAAAAACAAAGAAAAAATTATCCAAGCTGAGGGCGAGGGTAAAACTTCCAAAAAATTAAAGAAACCTAAATACGAAGATTTGGATCAAGGAATAATATCATGGTTTCACCGACAGCGCCAGAATAATATGCCTATATCGAGGTCGCTCGTGAAAGCAAAGGCGGTGAGTTTTGCTGAAGAACTTGGTTTAACTTCTTTTAAAGCATCAGAAGGATGGTTCAGAAAATTCAAGCAACGTCATCATATCAACTATGGCAAAATAAGTGGAGAAGTGTTGAAAAGAATGTGACTCATTATTGGATAAATAGAGTGTGGTCAAAATTCACAAAAAAGCACGCCTCAAGCGACGACGACCTTCCATTAACTGAGTGGATTCAACAGTTCAACATGGTAGGAAATACAGTAAATCTTCAAACCTACATCGAATTAGACGACTGCCTGCTTACAACGGCTTCACTCACAGACAAAGACATTTTGGATTCAGTGAGAAACACTGGGGATCAAGAACAAGGAGATGAAGAAGATGAGATGGATGAACCTGAACCCCCGCCGAGCACTAAAGAAGCTCTGAAAGCAGCTAAATTATTAAAAAATTACTTCCTTTATCGCCAAGATGGCTCAATATTGCAAGATATGAATAAAATAAGTAAAAAAGTACAAAATAATTACTGTTGCAGCAAAAGTCGTCAGACAAAAATAACAGACGATACGCAATAGCGTTCAAATAAGATTATTTTTTATATACGTAACTACTAGATAACTACTTACACTATTTTGAAATAAGCTTTTCTTTTTCTTTTTCTAATTCTGATTTTTCTTATCTCCATTTAACGACAACTCTCGATAACGCCATAAAATGGACAGTCCCTTCAGTGTCGTTATATAGAGTTTACACTAGTATCTCTTCCATATGTAGGGCAACATCTTGCAACAAATTAGAAACATCGTTTGGAAACATAACAACCGGCTTAATAACAATGGTAATTTAAGTAAATGAATTTTTAATGCCAAAAAAAAACTCCCATTGTTAATAAAAGTGGTGTATATAGATTATCATGCCCGCAATGCAATGCATTTATAATCAGGTACAAAGAGCACAAAAACATTCATGAAAGTTCTTTCAACTTCTCCATTCATATTACCAATACAGGACATAAAATTGATATTGAACACAAGCGAGAAGTGTTACACATTTGCGACAAAAGCCAAAAATTCAATTTATTAAAAGCCTTTAAGAGAAATAAATTAAATAAAACTCAAATTTTACAAATTTAATCAATCAAACAGGCCTTAATAACATCCCTTTATTAAATATCAAAAAAATATTTATCAACCCCCACCTGCAGTTAGTTCATTCACAATAATCTTACTTTTCCATTATATTTCCAAAATAAAAGAATAATTATTCATTACTTGATAATGACTTTATAAGTCGAAAGTTCCCTCGTAATTGTTAAAAAAATTGTAGAGTGAAAATTAGACAAAATTAAAAGTTTCCAATATTATTTTTTTCAATGAAAAATTTTTTTTTTTAATTGTGCTTATTCTGTGTGGCTTTTGCTTCTTACTTTTTTATATTCATAAGCCCTGAAAAAACTTTCTATAAAAAATCACGAAAAAGTTATGTTTAAATTTTGTTTACAAATTTTTTCTCCCTTTAAATGTGGAAATTAGATTTGTAAATGCTATCTGTATATAGAAGTTGTGTGTGTTTCTAATAACAATTTTTATATTATTATATAGGGTAAAAAAATTGATATAATATTTCATTATCAATTAGTTGAAGCCACTACGAACACGTGTCATTCTCCCCTGATAACGAAGGAAGTCGTCTCACACGTGCCACATTTACCTGTGGCATTTGCTCATTTATTGTTTTATCAATTATGACTTCCTGCAAATAAAATACAACAATAATTTTAACCATATTATTTAAAATAAATCCACCATCAATTCTACCTAGTAGATAATATTTTTCGTTATTTTATTGAATCAAATGGTATTAAATGTGTCCAATAACCTGAAACAATGGCATATAATAATTGACTTTTAGATTTATCTGTTTTTTTAAACTAAGGTTCTAATTTTTTAAGCTAATTGCTAAGATCACACATGTATTTTTTAATTTACCTATTATACTTATTGACTAATGTTTGAGGTTGTTTCAGTGTCAAACCACTTTCTCGACATATTTTGCCTATTTTTTCACGGAAACAGAATAACGTCCGTTTATATCGCTAGATAATCAAGCACTGAAAACTTACTATTTTCTATAAAGTTATATCAGGTACGTCCTTTAAGTGAAAAGCTACAAAAGCTTGTGCTACTTATGTGCTTACAGGTTGCTCTATTTTGGTTACTCAAATCGTTTAGTAGAAAACCATATTTGAAATAATGGCGGCAGCTTAACTTTAACCTATCCCCTAATGTCAAAAAGTACACAAATTTCAAAAACAAATAAAGTAGAATTTGTTGCTCTAACTTAATGTTAACCTGACCCCCCCCCCATTTCAAAAGTCGTTTTATCGTAAACAGTTTTAGCACAAAAATTCAAAATAGAGCAACTAATGAGCACATAAATAGCACTTAATTTTTAAATAGCTTTGAAATAACTTTGCGATCTGAGGAAAATAAATTAATATTAAAAATTATTTTTAAATTAAGCTTTTATCTAATTGCTCTAAGATTTACTCTATATCTACTTATAAACAAGAATCATACATGGTCTTGGCAAAGTGAGTAATGTAATAAATTGATGAGTTTAATTTACATTAAAATTGTAATTGGGTCGATTTTACGAATTTTGTCATATCTATAAGTTTCAAAGTCACTTATATTTGTATGTGCATTCGTTATTTTATCTAGTTTTAATCGTGGGCAAATAATAATATCGACGTGAAACTTCAATTCAATAATATTCATAATTACATCACTTAAGACTTTTAACAAAAATCGGTTCAGTTGTTTATTGTTTGAAAAAACTAAAAAAAAAAACAAAAGTCACCCGTAACAATATACATTCGTAACAATAAATAAATTAGTTATAAGTTTTTTATCATCCTCGTTAGGAAGTTTGTTGTGTGTACCTTACGGGTCAAACCAAGACCACTTGTTTTATTACCAGTAAAACAGTACAAAACTGAGTAGTTTTTTTACAAATTTAATATCTTTAGCTAAAATGAAGATAAGTATCATGATAATAATAAAATGTCCAAAAAGTAAATTTGATATCTCTAATAGTTTTTGTTTGTTGAGCTCACTAAACACCCAATATTATTAGATGTAAACATTTCTTATAAATACATTACATGTACCTTACGGGGTTTGTCAAAACAATGTATCATAATAAAAAATTGTCTGTTTTAAATTGTGACCATTCTAATAGAATAGAACCCAAATCAAGTGTTATTAGAGAGATGTCGGCGTGTGTGTGCGTTGAACTGGTTGCTATCAAGTTACCGTAAATTAACAGAAATTCTATCCCTAAAAGGTTGAAAACACGTTTAAAGTTTGTAATATTCAATTTTATGTTTGTTTGTATGGAGCTAATGTTTAGAACTACTAAACCGATTCTGTAAAGTATACGTTTTCACTTTGAAATTTTAATATTTCCTAACAAAGTCGGTAAAAAAACACTGCCAGACCTCTTTATCCACGTACGCTGCCCGAACTCTTTGAAAGACGTAAAAAAATTATACACCTATAATTTTTTATATATATACACTTTCCAAATTTTAGTCAAATTTGAGTAGTTAATGTTAAAAATTCGTAAATTAGATTATAATTACTTTCTTATTTAGGCACAATATTTAATGTATAATCAAAAAAAATAATTTTATCATCTATAAATATAATTTTTAAGTCTTGTGGCTGCTAATACTTAGGTATAAGCAGCCGAAGACGGGACGGGTATTACCAGTTTGTTTTAATAATAATACAATGATTAATTTTCCTCCTTGGGAAGTAGGTTGTGTGGTGCTTCGGGTCGCACCCAGCCAACTTGATTTAATTTGTATTTAAAGATACTTAAAAAAATTCCCTGAATTTAATAAATGTTAAAATTTTTGTATGATATTAAAAAAATACAGTTTTTTGTGCTTTTCATTTAAGAACACATCACCAACGAATAATATACATAAAAAGCACTATTGTATATTATTTGTTATATCTCCCGCAGGACGCTTTTGTAAAGTAAAGCTCCTGTCTACTTTATATATTATATATGAAACAAGCTTTCATACACATTGCTGCTGACATTTTCGGATTAGTGTGCGGTATTATTACAATACATAATACAATTCCCAATATACTCGTTTACCTTCCTGACTGCTCTGTATGTGTTCTGTATGCTGAAAGCTCTAAGCTTCTACACATAGTTCGTTTTGTTGCTTGTATTACCGTTACATAATGTATAATACCTTTTTACCGATGTGAAATAACAAAAAGCACATCAGATCATATAATACTACTACTGACTATATGTAGTATTTTTCGGTTCGTTGGCATGGCAACACTGTTGTTATTGGATAGCGGAAGTGCCGCCCATAGGGTTGAAAGACAGACGTCTTTATAACCTGTGTGCCTCGCCTGTTATAAACCTATTATTCTCTTGGTATGTATACGAGCTACTTACAAGCTCTTTATATATGAAAAAGTCGAATAAGAGTGATAGTCATTTCGGAGATTCTGTAGTCGTATTATTTTACTTTCTTAAATCAAGAGTTTGATCTCATAAAAATATACGAGTTAATTTTTAGTTTACGAAATTTCTTGTTATAAAACAAATATGTATTTAAAAAAAATATGTATGTACATGATCTAAATTCAATTAAGGCTTACATGACTAGAATATTAAATCAGAAGCAAAAAAAATTGTTCTTTCATTAATAAACTTAAAATATTTTAAACTTACCATTGTTTCAGGATGGCAATAGTCCTTACCTGATTGTTAATTCCAGGGAGGTGTGTGTAACTTGCCTATTGCAAATTTTAAGTCCGGAATGCTTCGTAATCTGGATTGAAAATGTAGGTTCCAAAATAAACTAAAAGTTTGCATTGATTAAAAATGGAAGCTGTAGCAAATAATATAAGTATTTTAGAGAGGGACTGCACGTAAGCTGGACATATTTGTAAACCAAATTAAAGAATAAATAATACGCTATCTCTCAGCTATGAACTATCATTTCCCACTATAGAGAAATAGGTCGATTTTTTCAGCTATTACAGCTTGGGTTTTTAATGCTAATTTTGCTATTAGATACTTGGAAATTAATTGAAATTAGCATAATTAATGATTGCTTAATGTTTACTCAAATAATGGGGAAAATTTTCAGACACTTTCAAATATTTATCAAAATTTTCTACTAGCCAATACAAAAATGACTACAACTATTTTCAATATAAAGAAATATCAATATTTGGTCCTGTGGCGTAAATTGTTCTGCGGCAGTAACAAGCCAGGTACCAGAAAATATAATTAAAAAACGATAAGATCAATTGAGCTTTTGGAAAAAAAATCTATTTTTTTAGTAAATTTTAAAAGTTTATATAAAAAAAAATTGGTCGAATATACGCAAATCGTTTTAAATTCTTTAAAAATTAATAAAAGTGATAAAATTAAAAAAACTAAAAACGCGCCATGGCGTAATAAAATTAAAATAATTTCAGTGTTTCCCCAATTTTTCTTATAAATAAGATTATCTGTATTTCAAAAGTCTATGATGATTTCACGGAGTATATGAAAAATCTGTTTTCTTACTTATTTATTCTTTTCCTGTGTGAATTTCTTTTTTAAAACAAACATTTATTTAAGATCCAATTTTTGTTCCTTTTTTTTTTAATTTGTATACATAGTTACTGGACCCTAAACTTATTACACCACACTACTCTTACTACTGTTCCAGTAACTTTTTATTAAACAGTTTATTAAGTTATTCTATTGTTTCGTTGCCTTGTTCAAAAGAAGTGGCTATTGACAAAACAAGGATAGCAATACACGAACTGGTTATGTATGAAAATGATATGTTGAGAAAAGTACAGGTACACAGATTATTGGAAAAGCAATAATGTTAAATGAGTTCTTCAAATAAAATGTAGGTATATCCATCTACCTTATAATAGGTACCTTATACTCGTACATATCTATACAGCTACTCAAGGTTTTCTACTCTCTTAATACTATAGCATTTTAAAACGATATCTTCTGAAATAATCACATCATTACCGTTTATCGAATAGATATTAATTTTATAAAATAATTTTTGTTCATACTTTTTAACTAAATTATTTAAGTTGTTTATACATTATATGGCAAAATGTCTTATTTTGAGGCTGAGAGATATTTCTATTAGATATGAAAAACATGACTTTTTAACGTTTAAGAGGCCCCGGGGCACTTGTAATGTTAATGCCACTTGTCACCAGGCTAGCAATTTTAACAGAATTAAAATATAAATGCATACGCATCATTGTGTAAACATGTAGCCCCAAAAAACTTTTGTCTAGGGGTCACGTTTTAATAGTAAATATAAGCAATAATTAACAAAATAAAAAATCGTTATGAAAGTGCTTTCTCTCCTTAAAATTAAACTAAATATTTTACTATGTATTCTTCAGGCCCTGGGTAAATACGCCAAATATCATGATATAAATCCAGATAGTAAAGAAAAATTTGATAACTCACTTCGCAAAGAAATGTTAACCAAAGCTACTCTTCTCAGCATTACCCAAAATGATAATGACTAAGAAGCACCATAACAGAGACTGGTAATTATGCATGGCTTCTTAGGAATAATTAAGATAAAATCATCGAGTACAATATTAGTTTTATAACAAATTCTTTTTGACGAGAGACGGGCATAACAATGATAAATTTTAACAAATTATTTTCAATTTTAACTAATTATCTTCAATCCGCTTTGACAGATTTTAGTATCAATTGAATCTCCATATTAGAAGAGAGCAAATCAGTTTTAAAAAGCTATAGAGGTTATTATCTAATTACCAATTGAGGTTGATATTTCGTCAAAAAATACTGTTGATCAATATTATTCATTTTGCCTTTATTAAAAACCAATTAAAAGAATCTGACTGACCTAGATTGGATTTTCTGTAACAGGCCATGGTAAAGTTAAATATTCCAAATACTACACATGCTCTCAAAAATTAAATGAAAATTAGCTAGTTTTAGAACAGTGTTTATTTCTTAAAAAAAATTTTTTTCATATTTTCAAATACGTCTTTATTTCACGAACAGGGAACTGAAATTATTTTTAAACTTAAAAAATGAGCAAATTATGTAAGTTCTAAGATATACTCTGCATTGACATTGTCTACTTTTTTTTTGTTTTTTGTTTGTTTTAGGTGATCTAGTTTTACATTCTAAAGTAGAATATTTATAGGTTCAATTTTTATTAATTTAAAAAACTTTATTACTTATCCTGGCTAACAATTGGCTATAGCCGTTCAATTTCGGTTTTTAATGGGAATATCAGTAATGATCAAGAGATGAGATATATATTAAATTTCGACGAAGAATAGGCATCTGCAATAAAACGAATGCATACTTATAGATTTTATTATCAAATATTATTCATTCGTTGTATGATAAATACCAGTATTGAACAGCTATAGCTAACTGGTGGTAAGGGTAAGTACTAAATTTGTTGAATAACAAAAATTAGACTATAGAACTATGAGCGTTTGTATTGTTGGCCCATATATATATTTGTAACATTTAGCACATGTATATCTCTCGACTAATTTTTGTAAAGTTTAAAATATTCCAGAAAATTTGTACATTGTTTAAAAAGCGAAAAATATTTACTATTTAAAGATTAATCTGTATAAAATATTGTTTCTTCACTCGTGTAATAAAACTATTAATAATACAAAGTCACAATAAATACAAAAAATACATTTAAATTTTGTTTTTTAAAAATAAATATTGAATTCAAATTAGTACAATATAAGTAATGTTCTACAACGTACACACAGATATAAACAAAAAGTATGGGAATATATTTTACGGTAAATAAATATATTTTTCATGTTATTAGCAATCATTACCGGAAAGCAGTTCATCACTAAAGGTGACGAGAGACAGTAACCAATATATATCGCACGCTCCTTTATGGGTGTTAAATGTCAGACGACCAACGTTTGGTTTACTTACATTTATACTATGTAGTTTGTTGGCACACGCCGTCAAACATACGCATTACCTACTGTTAAGTATACATATGTGTATTTACCTTTTGTTGTATAATTTATGTTTTTATTACAGTTACTACAATCAATATTGTTTTTATTGCGTATATCAACAAAAAGAGGATCATCATCGTTTAAGATTACATATTAAATATAGTGACTCTCACGAGTTCGTTGACTAGGGTATTCGATTTTGTTATTGTTCTAGTTATAGACATTGTATTTTGACCCCGACGCATATAATACGATATGTTTCTGGCTAATTACGAAAGTTATGAGTAACGGTGGCATTTTTTTTTTGTTTTAAACGTATTTGAGGACGAATTTTCGACGGACTCTCACATTTAAAGCTACCCTAATTCCAAAAAAAAAAAAATAGATTCACCATACCTCAGTTTTTGAAGTAAAACTTCTTTAGGCATGCTTGACTTTGGGAGGAATCTGTTGAGTATGTGACGAGAGTGTTACGAAAAGTGTGATTCGAAGTTGAGAGGGAAATACAAGTCAGTAATGACAGAGAGAGAAAGAGAGAGAGAGAGAGAGAGAGTATACGTTATGAGTCGAGAGGGAGATATAAGTTAGTTAAGATAGAAAGAGAGAGAAAATTACGCACGGATTTAAAAAAAAAATATGAATATAATTTAATCAAAAGCAATGCAAAATAAATAGATTTGCATTTATTGAAATACAAAAAAATGAAGACTTTAATACAGTGTTTCGATTGTTTCTTATAAAAAAAAAGTGTGTGCGTGTAACCTTTACGCGCGATTGAAGTAAAACTTCTTTGGCGTTGACGACATATATCACTGAAATGATTAAATATTAACTTAAATAAATAAATATTATATTATAATTTAATTATATTTATTATTCATGTGCTTTACAAAGATTATTTAAATGTTATATTAATATTATTCATTCGAAACAGGTAATTGAATGTCATCATAATTTCTTAAAATAATTGAGAGTAGCAAATTGAAGGTTAGATCAGCACATGTCAATATAACCTTGTTATTTAATATTATAAAATGTCGCAATTGTCAGAAAATTTATTTTTAATTTACTTATTTTAAAAGTAATAAATAAACAAGTATATTTAGAGATTTTCAAAAAATTTAATTAAGTCAAGAAGCGTGTAGTATATGACATATACTTACAACCAATCAGAATTATTATTTTTAAATGGCGGAAACTACACAGACTATAGTAAGCGTTACTTCCGTCAGAAAAAAAAATCTGAGTTACTCCCTAGTCGCGCCTAAAGAAGTTTTACTTCAAAAAATTAAAAATCATATTTTAATCATTTATTCATCTTTTGTCAAGAAAATGATATGATTAAAGTAAGCAAGCAAACTTTCGCAATGAAACGTATAGTAAACTGGGCACAGCATAATTTCGAGGCAGTAATTACAAGCTGTTCCAAAACTTTAAGGAAAAGCAGGAAAATTTGACTAGTTTGCAACGTAGAGTAATTAATTTTATTCAGTGCTAAAAAATGTAATCTTGTATTCAATAATTATTAATGGCAGGTGCAATTTCAGTATGCCTTGCTAAAAACAAGTGTCACAGTAGAACTAGTTAAATCATTAAAAATCATACATGAAGTCTGGTCGAGTTGACAAGAGATTTATTTTTAAATTACCACATGTATTAAAAGAAAACAAAAAGAAACCAAGTGTTCCAAAATTTTTTAATAAGTTAATTTGTTTTAATAAAAATATAGACGTTCAAAACTCTTAGCGCAATAAACAGGTGTCATAATCCTTGAAAGCTTATAACTTTTTCGTTTTTTTCGAATCAATCTTAATTTACAGGTTTTACATGATGTAATTAAATGTTATGGCATCAGTCAACTACTATAATATATGATACAGAGTGTATTGGGTATTTACAGGGACAAGAGAAATGAAATTTTTGGAATAAAAATTTAACATCAATTTATTAATTATCAAACAATTAAAATATTTCATATGTGATACAAATATAAGATTAACAACTCTATAAAAGATATAAAACGATAGCACAAAATAAAACAAAAATCGAGATAAAATTTGTATAACGTATCCTAATCGAAAAAGTTTTGTCGAGTATGAAAAAACTAGCAAAATCGTTTTTAAGATATTAATCAGAATTTGAGAGTTTATTGTTTTATGTTTTCACTTTAAGAAAAACGATATTTTCTGTCATATTTTCAGAAGTTCAATCCTTTATTTCTGAATTGTAACGCATTCGTACCAATAAAATTTGCATATTTTTTAAATAGGAAAATACGTCTATCGAAGCTCCACCTAACGAAGTTCTGTTCTATTGTATTTACTGAGTTACAAATTATAGTTCTTATTTTCTATTAACTTTACAAATTTAATTTTCATTGAAAACAATAATTTAAATGACAAAAATTTTCAATTATTCTACATGCTTATGTCTCGATGCCAATATTTTCATTGCCATGTTAAATCTCCTAGTTTATCCCTCACTAATACATAGATTTTGTATGGTATTTACAATAGATATTAGATGTCATTAAATATAATGCTTCCGACTAATGTTATAGAATATTATTTATGATTTGGTAATGAATGTTTTTTTATTAAATATTTCTCTTTAGAATTAATTTCATAAAACGTGATCTTCTACATCGTCTTCAAATGTATGCCAACAAAGTTTATGAAAAATCCTTGAATAAAATCTATTAAAAAACAATTTCTAAATAGTTTAATTGTTTAAAATAATATTTTTCATAATATAAATCAAAACAAATACCTACAATGTAAAATATTTTAATTCGGAGCAGTTTTTTTGATTTTTTATTTCTTTTTCCTCTTTAAGTAGTATCTCATATTCTGAATACAGATGTATTGATTCCAAAATCAACATATATAGATAAAGGCTATAATCTCCGTAATTCACTGCATTTATTATAAAGTAAGAATGAAATAATGATATATATTTTTTACCTGTATAATGTATTTGTAATAATTCCATATCAACTACGATTTTCTTAAATACTAAAATATTTATCGTCTCCAATGTTGTCCAAGGTTAATTTTGATATGCAACTAAAAATTAGGGCTCCTTCAATTAAAAATACTCCACCTTGCATATACCAACCTCATTACAAGATGGTTGACAAATACATTTGAATAGCTTCTACAATTTGTAAGAAAAATATTATAAAATTATATTATATTTTTAGAATAAAGTTGTTGATTATTGCTGAATTTGAAAATGTGAAAAAAGTCTCATCATCAGAACGTTCCCGAAAAGCATATCATATCACCGTTAAATATACTTCTAAAAATTGGTTATGACTTTTCTGCATTTTGCGTTTTTGCTCTTTTATGTTATCAAAAATTTGATATTCTTAGGTTATTAACTATATAACTAATTATAAGTTATTAACTCTCAAAGATTATTTTCCTTATAAAACATGCTTGCTTAAAATCTCTATAGATGCATGTTTAGTATAAAAGGAAATTTTAAGCAACCACGTCATTACATTAAATCTCAAGTTCAAATTTTGCCTATTTTTTAAGATTTTCAAGAAACAACTTCAGTTCCCTGTTTATTAAGTAAAAACGTTTCAATTGAAGTAATAAAAATGTTTTTAGCTAATTTAAACTTTAAAACTGTTTTAAACGAAGTAAATAAATTTTAATAGTTTTATTTATTTATTATGATAAAAAGACGTTTATTAAAATATTAAATTTAAATATTATGTTCTAAAAACATGGACACATACATGAAAATTAATGTAAATAAATATATTTTATATGTGAACCATTTTATAGTCATTTTTGTCATATAAAATTTACATTATTATTTTAAAAAATTTGGTGTGAATGTAATCTATATACATAAAATTTCTAAATAAATAATAATTCATAAAAATCTAAAACTTTTAATATATATTTGATATTCGAGAAGGTAGAATATAGGTTTACATTTGTCCAGAAAAATATTTCATTCGAATGTTTTATTAAAAAGCTAACTCCGAGAATCGTTATTTGATAAATTTTCCAAATTTTAAAGTGAACCGCCGAAAACTTAATTAGCTTTTAGGTTGGTATACATGTTAATAAACCAAAACCAAACAGCTAAATTAATTATAATTAAAGAATTAAATAGACGCACTTAGTTCTAACATTGACTACTATGAAAAATCTATATGTATCTATAAAGCCGTATAACCCGTCTCGTCGCTGTCGTAGATATACAAAAACCCACGCACGCATAATAGTAGCAACAGTAGCATTTTATGGTAGCACAGATAATCATAGCATGCATTAATACTAAGTCCAATTATTTAGAAGAGTGCACGCCGAAAGAAATATAGACGACGTGATTCGAATAATTGTTAATCTTCTGAGGAATAATTTTCAACGACTAGTAAAGATATTAAACCCGAAAACGGTAGAAGAAATATATACCATGGTTAGATCACTAAGCGAAGAACCTGTACGCAGTCGACAAGAGGTAACATCAAACCCACCACCACCACTACGTCAGAGTAGGGCTGACAGTTGTTATACGTGCCGTCAAAGGAATAATAATCATGATTCATGGGGAGGTAAATGATTCTGGGGTAGTCATTAGTGTGCAACAGACCAACCGCCTATTTTCCTGACGTCAATAAAAAGCAAGAAATTCATATCCGAATGGGTCAACTGTGGAAACTGATGTGCGAGGAAAAGCAATATTACTTTTATAGATACACAAGCACTCCACAATTATATGAGTAAAGATTTCACATGTAGTATTGGGAAGTAGTACCCTGTCAAAGATAGTACACCCTGTCAGCGATGAAGACGAATGTTGAAGTAATAATTGTCGACGGCCTACTTGACCCACTAATGCAAGGAATGTATTTTTAAATGTTAATACCGCATCAATTGTCTACCAGGGTGGTTCTATTTACTTGGGAGGACAAAAACGAATAGGCATAAGCTGGAGCTAGCCCGTTGGAAAATTTTGAATAAATAACTGTATCAAACGATGTATTGGTCGAGTTACAAATTCAACTCTGAGAGAGCCAATAATAATTTAAAGATGTCATTCGGCGACATTCCAAGGATTTTAACAACAAAATAAGCATAACAAAAACTGTTGCATATAAAAATTGAACTTACGAAGAATACCCCATAAAATTACGACCGTTCACATAAAATAATAAAATGCAACGGACAATACAAGAAATGATTGAAGAAATGGAAAGTGGCGGAATTATTGGACCATCAACATCTTTATGAGCCGCACCTGTTGTGCTACCAAATAAGTAGGATGGAAGCTTTCGATTCTGCGTGGACTATCGAATATTTAATGAAATTTTTATCACCCCCAAAAGGGTTGTACTAGCTTAGGATATTTCCTTTCGGCGTAAAGAATGTGCCTTCCTCGTTACAAAATATAACCGAATACATCAAAAATTTCTGTCAAGTTTATGAGTTTATGTGGAAGGTATATTCAATTTTAGGCCAAGATCATTACTTCATCTAAATCTGGCATTGGGAAGACTGGAACAAAGTGCGATATTTGGGACACATTCTCTGTGAAGATGGTATCGACTCGGTATAATTGATTAGTAATGTTGTATTGAAGAATAATTAATTCAAGAGATTATAATTTATTATTATTATTTAAAAAATATTCTTCAAATTTAATTTATACACCAAGTCGGTAATCTGATTAAATTCGTGTCACTATTTTATTTTCCTATTTAAAAAATTTGTGCGTATTGTTTCTGGTAATTAAAACTTAAACTTTTACGAATTTTTATTGAACTTTTTAACTTTTACGAATACATTATGATTTCTTTTTTTTTTCTTTTTTGTTGGATATTGTAAGTAGATTATAGGATTTGTAAGAGCTCAGTCAACAGAGCCAAGAAAATTCACAACAAGCGGAAGGTAATAAAAGCGTTCACATTTTTTAGGAAAATCATTAAAGTTAATTTGTTAAGCTGATTGCAACCTTTGATAATTAACGATTAACAACGATTAACGAGTTTATGCCCACCTTTGAATTTACCTAGTACAAAAACAATTTTCTAACAGATTTCATCGTGTAGACTATAAGATGAAATAACGTTGTCTGATTTAGTAGCCAGAAACTTGAATATTTTCACATTGAGCGTCCTTCAAACAGACATTGAACATACGTCAACTTAAAGTCAAAGAAAAAATCATTGTTTTTCTCCATTTTTTCCAAGGTTTTTTCGAACATAGCAAGTTATTACACCAATATTAGTGTTGCCAAATCATGTTGAAATACTTTACAAAAAATCGAATTTCCAAACGTCTTTAGTTAAATATTCATAAATAAACCACCCTCATATTACTATGGTTTTCACTTGCTTTAATTTTGAGTTATAGCACTCTATGATTCTCACCCCTATTTTCATCGTAACACAGAAGTAATAGTTCACCCGGCGACTAATCACTTAGTTGCCGAGTTGGAAAAGTCATAGTAGGTAAAACTCTAATAAAAACTATTTTGTGGTAGTTTGTTCTACAAAACATCCAGTTATTTATGTGGGATCTACACGGTGTTTCAAGAAATAATAAATATTTTGAAGGATGATAGACGAATATCAATGAAAAATTCCATATATAAGTTTTATTTAGTATTTTTTTTACATTTATTGACAAATACGCCCAAAGGAACCTATAGCAACTCTCGAAACCAAAATGCATTGAGCAATTTTGAAAATTAACTTTGATCTTCCTCATTTGCATTTGCTTTATATTTGTTTATATTAACAGCTGGTGACTCTGTACTAAATATATATTGGATACAATGGTCAAATGATATTTTTACTAGAATTGTATAATACCATCTCCTAAAGTATTTACTATTCCTCCTAGATTTAAAATTTATATTTCGATACAATACACATCGTAAGACCTCCAACCAAAATTTCCCGGTCTTAATACATAATATTTGCAAATAGTACCTCTATCCTTACATAGAAAGACGATTTAATGTATAATTTATGATTCCGTTTTTATTTTGTTTGGCAATTTACACCAAATTATTTTTAAACATTAAATAATAATTAATATTCCTTATTAAACAAAAAATATATAAAAATAGTTGTTTATATTTGGAAATGACAATGTTTTGATCAAAATTGTGTTTTGGCATTTTGCCATGATAAACATCTGTCAATTTTATGAACATTTATGATAAATTTTTAATATTTTTTGTTCATTCAAAACTAATAAAATACACTAAGTAATGACGTTCACGATACAACTAATTCTAATGTCATATTACATTTTATGATGATATTCATATATTAAAATCAATTTTCAGAGTATGAAAGGAAGCCCACAAAAATAATTTTGTCTTGAACACCATTCATTCTAATTTTCGTAGCTAACATATAAGTTATCTGGATATTTCGACATTTTAACATAAAATAAATTCAAGCCAGATTTGTAAGCTGTGATAATTTTTTTTGTGGATATGTGAATTTACTTATATTCGTTGGTATTTTATAGATGTTAAATATAAAATCCTTGCTCCTTGGTCCTCATTGACAACATTTACCGGTTTATTGCCAACATATGAATTTAAGTTCTCAAGAAATGGTTGAATATTTGATTTAAATTTGCGATTCGAAGCAGATCGCTCTTATACGGACTCATCTCAGAAATCTTAATCTTAAGCATATCTTTCCAAATTATATATTTCTTCCTGTATACATATAGTCGCCTAGAAATTCAGTTTTGACAATTCAGTTTTTAAAAATTATGTCCGTATTTTATCATAATTAAAAATTTTCTCCTCACCTTTCTCTTATTCGACCAATTATTTTCTTAAAAAAAAAAGGAGACTTCATAGATAGCCGCAAGCTTTACGATAATTATTATCCATTTTTCTAATATGCCCCATTGAGGAATCCAAATAAATGAGTAAAAATAAGGTTTTTTTTTAATAATATAGTTTTATTAATAACTTAACATCTGTCTGGATGATTGGTATGGCGGTTCATGGACGGTATTGTAAAAGTTGTCTGGGCATACATAAAAATCAACACTAACAATATAATTGACATTTCTTAAATTTTCTTAGCGGAGCTTTGAAGCTCTTGGCAAAGCTTCTTTTAACAAGATGTGTCTGGCAGTATGAATTAAAATTTTTTTAAATATTATTTGGATCATTCATAAAAATAAGACCTGGGAATGAATTTTATAAGAAAATTTTGAATAAGAAAAGAGCGTTGTATTTATACCTACCTTTAGCACTCTGTGTCTGAAAGTTGGCCGTTGATTCAAGATTGCAATTATGCATACTGTGAAAGTACATACATTATCCCACACATTTTATATGTGAGAAATAAATAAAGTCTGGCAGCCCTGGGATTTTGTATCTCAATTACAGGCTTAATTTTATGAGCTATGGTTTACACATACTTTACTAAAAGAAATGAGCAGAGCATGATATTACGAAAAATGCCGGCGGCATAACTTCCTCATATGACAAAAACATTTATTACTGTATAAACCATTTTTAAATCAGCTACCGTGAGTCGTAAATAATTGTATATTCCCTATTCAACAAAAATTTTATGGTTGGAGAAAGCAGGGCGACTATACCCTTAGCATTATAGCTGAGATAATTTGTCGTTGGGTTATTTTAAGGAGATATATTATCGCAAAATACTCAATCCAACTCTTAAAATACATCATTTTGTTTAAAATAATGTCTAGAATGTAGTTGAAAATGAAGCAATCTCGAATTCTGAAAAATTAGTTTGACAGTACCGTATTTAAACAAAATATAGATAAGGATTAAATTTATTAAAAATGATACATTTTGAAAGTTTTTTTTGGTAATAAAATCCGTAAACCCTCGAGGTCCGCTCATTACGATTACAATTTGTTTTATCTTTTTTAATCATGATCGTAATCAGCAACCTTGAAAAAATCTTTTAATTTAAGAAAACGGAGTTCTGCATAATTATTTTGATATGAATTCACTCCCTTTTAAAACACACTAAATAAATTAATATGTAGCCCGGCCATCTCTCTAAAAAAGTAGTTTTCGATATTTAACATCGCACATTGCAGATTCAATTTTCGACGGCACAATTAATTTTATTTGAAAATAAATCTGTTTGATTTAGTTTCAAAATAGATTTCCGGTTATAAACAGCAAGCATTATTTATTACTATTTATTATAATTACAAACTATTTTGTTATATTTTTATTTAAACATCATTAAAATAATATGATCAGAAATGCGTGCAAAATATATTCTCATAAATTGTAACGATATTATCTGTATTATCGACAAATATATAAGTTTATTTGAAATTGAATTGAAATTTACTTTAACCATTCTTAATATTTGTCATTAACCAATACTTAATATTTATATCTATATTTTCTATCCATGTTTTTGTGTTATCACATTTCGTGATAACAAAATAAACTAATCCGGCCAATAAAGATAACGCACCCATATGCTAATTTTAATAAATCGCTACAAAATATTTACACAAAAGTTTGTTATTAAATTTCATTTGATTTAGCATGTTATATCATAGTATTCCTTAAATTTCCAGAGTTTAGCACAGGCAAAATAAAAGGTATATAGCAAAGCATAGCACGAATATCTGGCAAATAAATTTAGATTCAAAGGAATTGAAAAACAGGTGAATCAAATAAATAATTGCTAAATACCCCATATGGGGCCCGTCACAATTGTTTAGCACTATATTAAAAAATTAAAAGTCATATTAAAGTTATATTATTTTACATCCCAGCAAACATCCAAAGACGTCAAAAAGGAGTCTCATTATGACGTCATGATGACTTCTTAAGAAGTGGTAATTAAAAGTTCTTCAGGTACCTAGTTTTTTTTCTGACTTTGTCAGAAATCAGAATTGTTTAGAAATAGAATTGAGTTCCTTAAGAATGTTTTTTCCAACTATATAAAATGAATAATATGAACTCTTTAAGAAGTTTTTTTTGACTTCGTAAACATCCAGATCAGAAAGAGTTCATAAAGAAGTCTTTATTAAGACTGCTTTAAGTTTATGTCTCATTATGCCTTCGTGATGACCTCTTTTTTAAGAACTCATAATAAACATCTGTTTTTTCCGACTTTGTAATAATCGAAAGTTCGTTAGAAGTCAAAATTGTGAATTCAATACGAAATCATTTTTCTGAATAGTGGGTATCTCATAGTGTTTGTAAACTAGAATATTAGTTTGGCACATTTTGTAGAACATGTTCTAAGATCATAATTGCGAAGCATTGCTTTTTTAATTTAAACAAATTATTGTTTAAACATTCCTCATTAGAAAGTTCTTCATGTAAACCTTGCGAGTCGCCCCTTCACCAGGTTTTTTTTTTAGTTTTATTAGACCACTTTTTATTTATTTAAAAAATTTACAATATTTTTTAAACTAAAATATGACAAATCAATCCCAATTATTTTCTTTGCGATGCATCTGGTCAATGATTAACCCGTTTACCATTTTAATACTCGTCATATATAGAATATGTCCGAGTATATTAGTTTTATTGAAAAATTTGTTATGCTAACAAATATTGAACTTTAAAAGTGACGTAAAGTTCGTTAATAAACGACATCAGGGTTCAATGATACACGAAAAATTCAATAATACAAAATTTTTATTTCATTTAAAACAAAGAATTTTGTACAATTATTAGCACAATTTCAGCTAAAATTTAGGAAATATACACAAATATAATAACAATATATGTTATTAATATATACGAGTATTATTTATAACTGAAAATGTTGGATATTTAGAGAATTTTATATTTAGAGACTGTTGATTGAAACATTAGTTTGTTTTAATTAATTCAGTAAATGACTGGTGCCATTCTAATGGTTTATCCTTAACCTTAAACAGATTACAAATTCAAAAACGAATTAAATGGAAACCTCACATAGATTCTTTATCTGCTTGATTAATGAGGTTTGCTTTCAGATTTGAGTAATGAAAAAAAAGAACGGATATGAGTTCTTTAATGATTATTTATTATTCAAACATTTACTCGAACATTTCGTTTGAAATAATTGTATCAGGTTCCAATAACTACGCTAAAAAAGTTATTGTTTTGAAAAAAAGTCGTTAGAATTATATTTGGACTAAAAAAACCCGACAGTTGCAGAAATATATTCAGAGATAAATTTTGACATTTTACGGTGTTTTTGCATTCGAGATCGTATAATTTTTATTTTACCTATTTTTTATTTACAAGAGAACGGGGTGGTTTTGTACATACCTGTTGCAGTAAAAATTTAGATTTGTAGATTTTAGGTATACTAAAGTTGTAAATTGTTAAACAATGAGTAGTATAATAGAGAAGAATAGATCGATTAGGCAACTTCAATAAAAAAACATTTATTGAATATTGGTCCATATTCATTAGAAGCCCTGGTTTCGATTTTCCATTTCTTTAAGATAAATTATAGACAAGCACTCTTTGTTTGCTAAGTGGCTTACAATGTTACTAGAGGTAGATAAATAATAAGAATAATAAATAGTCGATTAAATTTTAATTGTGATTAAATTGGTTTTATTTTTATTGATAAATGAATTTTTTTTTTTTTTAAATCTTGTATCGATTTACTTGGAAACGAATTTTTTTTTAATTCTATAATTTTACAGCTTCTATTTTAATCTTTTATATACTCCATCTAAGTGTTAAGTGTATTCCACATCCTCAACCAAATCACTTCCTCAGTAATATTAAAGAGGTTATTGATTATAAGTATCGAGTATCGGCAATCCTTACCAATGATTTTTTATGGTTTTCCATTTGTTTTTAACAAAGTCTAATACTGGGATAGTTCCCTATAAAATCAGCCATAGTTGCATAAGTCCCAATCTATTATTTGAATTATTCTGTACAATTATGAATTGTTTAAAAAAGAATGAAAAAAGAGTGAATTGGATTAAATTGTGGATTAAAAATAGTTTAAACATTGATATTAGATCATATGTCGATTATTTAATAAACTAACGCTATTAATTGTTCCCTTCATTTGTTTGTACACCCCTATAATAGGAAAAAATGTTGTATTTTGTTGAATTAATCAAAGTAGGTAAAATTAATCAATGTTTTATAAGATCATTTTCTACTGATTGCATGAATCAATAGCGAATTTCTGAGATATTGGGCATTTTGTATGGAAATTTTGAAGGAATACAATGGTTTATATAAAATTATATTTTTAATAAAAAAAAAAGATATTTTAATAAACTAAAACCCCGCAAAAAACACTGAAACACATACATTGTCTATTCGGTTAAATCGCGCCAGCCACGCCACGCGTAGACGTCAAGTATGATATTACAAATATTTATAAATACACGCAACATAGAACATTAAATAATGCCTACTCAAAGAATTTCTGTATGATATCATGTGTTTATATTTAAAATGTACATTAAGTTTCAAATGAATTCATTCAAAAAAACCAATCTGTAATACTTTAATTTAATTTTAAATATACAATTTTATTTATTTATTCTCTAAGCTTTCAACTTCTGTTGTAACATGCGTAATATAAAAATTACAACTTACAAGTTTTATTTCTAACAAGAGAACGGTATCCTATACACACAATAGATTCAAGATGGAAGATCAATTAGATATAATACTTAATGATATCCTGGATACAAAAGCGGAAATGGAAAATTTAAAAAAATCATTAGATAATCTAAATACAAAAATGAACATTTTACATGACGAAATAATTCAAGTGAAAAAACAAAAAAATCATTTTACAAAAATTTTAACTGAAGAAAAAAATGAATTAACAAAGTTATGTGATGAAAAACAAGCAAATAAAATTGTGATAAGTGGTGTTAATTGTGATGAACATACGGATGATAATGAAATGATAACAAATATTATTTATATATTTAATAATTTATTAAAATTAAATTGTAATGTGAATGATATTGATTATATACGAAAAGTGAATCAAAATCAATCGTCATCAGATGATTGTAAAATAGTTGTAAAATTTTTTGATTTAAATACACGTAATAATGTTTTTGCAAATAAAAAGCAATTACGTGGACAAAATATTTTTATTAATAATTATTCACATAATAATGAACGTAAAAATACATTAAAATATAAACCAATCGAATTAATAAAAGGTAAAATTGCATTCTTATATTTAAATAAAATATTAGTTGATGGTAAATGGTATACGATCGATGAAGTTCAATCAATTATACGTAAATCAATTAAAAATAATATTGATAATAAAACAAATAATAACGATAATAATACGAAAATTTATAATAATAATAATAATAATGATAAAAAAATGTTCTTTGGAAAGCGTAAACGTCGTGTTAAAAAAATTTTAAAACCTATGATTGCTTTATAAGTGAGTAAATACATCTTTTTTTATAAATTAAGTGGGGATTTATAAAACTGGTGGTAAGCAAATCGATGATACGCAACGACTGTGACATAAATGTGAAAATAACTTATCATATATTTTTATTGTCTGACATTTTGAAAGTTTCAAAATATATCGAGTTTTTTTATTATTTTGCATTATATTTCAACTTTACCGACCATATACATATAACAATATTCATTACATAGAATTATTCGATATACATAAACCGCACTTAAGTCTAAAAATTATTTTAATTATTCGGCTTTCCCTACAAGAGGTTTTTCATAAAGTTTTCTGAGAATTTCTTACCTTAGAATACTTTGTGATAAAAATTTGAAAATCAACTCAGAGAAACTTTATTAAAAAAGTGAACATCAATTTTTATTAATTAGTGGAATTCTTAATGATTTTTAATTAAAAATCATTTATCAAAAATCGTTGTTTTTAGATTGGTATATATAGAAGATAAACGTTACTTTCTCTAGTCTAAAAATTACACTGAAATTAGTTTAAAAAAATAAATATGTAATAAATACAAATCCAACCCTCCCATATGTTTTATTTTAAAACATACAAGGATGGCGAATTTTAATTAAATCACGGTATACCGTTTTTTTCGAGTTTTAACTACCATATCGCGACACGTAGAACATTTTCTGAGCAACTCTGATTTTGTGTCCGACTGTGTGTACAACTCATTCAGATTCCAAAACTAATGAACATGATTCCGTTCTTCCAAGGATAGCTACATTTAAGTAAATAAAGGTTTTCAATAATCGATCATTTTTAAAATTTGTCCAAATCGATTATCGAATAAAACTTTTGAAAAAAATTAAGTTGTCTAACTGCGACAAAATACCGAATTCGTTTATATGATTGAGATGTGGGAAGGTGCTTTTTTTCATCCAGTATCCAAATTTCTACTCAATCTGTCAAGTCATTCTGGAAATATAGCTATTTTTGTAAACTTATATCACGAGAAAGAGTGTGTCCAAGTTTGACAGAGTACTTCTTTTTCTAAATAATGATTTTTGGACACAAACAATGCAATCATATCTATAAGTAAAATACCCAGTTACTAGCTCAAAATTGGAATAAAAAATTAATATATTATCAATCCTCCCCTTTGTTTATTTTTTTTTTAAACATAGACGGATGGAAAAATTTTAAATTTTAACTTATTTGTATTTACATAATAAATAACTTTACAAGATAAACATTTGCTTTCTCTATCCATAAGGATTTTCAATATATAATTATGGATACAATGAAAAGGATTATTACTTTAGATACCACATTTTAAATACAAAAATGATGCATGATCTAATTTGTATGATGACAGTTTTGATGTTTTAACACCAAACATATGGTGTCATGGTATAGTTACTTAATTAAGATGTATAATAAATCATACAGTCTATGTGACATTGTTCCACTTTTACTTTTGAAAAACAAAATAAACTGAAAAATTAATTTATAATATGCTCAACACAACATACATACAAAGTAATTCACATAAATTTTATGGCAAATAAAATTCATCCAATTGTTTTGTTATTTATTTGTAAATTTTACCAAACATTGTAATGAAAATCTTATTTTATATATGCTGAAACGAATAATTGTAAAGAATTTTGTATTTTGCAAAATCATTTGTGATATAACTTATTTAATAAATTTTGTAAGGATATTCTTGTATTTTTTCTTTCATATTTTGGTTATACCATTCGTAAAACCACCTCATTCTACTTGATAGTTGCCGCTGAACTGTCGTAAAATTACTCCCATAAATTAATTCAACATAAAGAAGACTTCCGTTCACAAGAAGTGGAATATGGGTATTTAATCATTACCTATTAAAGCTGTGTGTACATGAATATGTGGCCGAATTTTAATTATGTATCAAATTTGAACTTCAGTTAGTATATTGTGAGAAAATATGGTAGCTGGTTGGTCAAACAAATTATGTAAATATTTCTGTTTTCATAGATTAAGAATATGATGATGAATAATTTCATAGACTAAGAAATGGATACTGTCCTTCAGACAAAACAAAAATGACAACTAAGTCATCTATTTACAAATACTTTCAATTAATCATTAACTTTCTTTAAAAAATGAATTGACAATTTGTACATGAAACTAACAAAAAAATGATGTAAATGGAAATTTACATTCAATTTAAAAATACTAACGAACCACCTGATATATATCAGACTGTGGCAGCACGAAGATTCCGTCGATATTATCTAGTACAGTAGGCTATGACATATTTAAGTTTTAAAATAAATTATATATAAAAATATACATTCGAAAAAAAAAGAACAAAAACTTTAAATATACTCAGATGATATTCATGTAAGACATCATTCACAGTGTAACATAAGCGAGTCATTTTAAAATAATTTTGTATAAATTTCTTTATAAGCAAATATAAACAAGTAAAGATAACAGCTAACAGAGTTAAGTGTTAAGATAATCCTCATATGAAGTATCGATATTAAAACTATTTTTAATGATTAACATTCATAAAATACTCTAAATATTCAGTCTATAGAGTTAAAAATACTCGAAGTTATGTAATAATAACATGTATTGTAATTATATATGTGTGTATTACCTAAATTTGATCCAAAATTGTGGCGAATTGTTTGACAGACAAAACAAACATTTTTGTATTTGAATTTTTCTTCTAATGTTTATGGTTAAAAAGTTTACGGTCACGGATCCATTGGACCTAATGGACCGTTTTGTTCATGCACGAACTTTATCTTACTTTTTAGATCTAGAATTTGCCGCTAAAATTTCAGCTCACTTTTTCTTTTCGCTTTTGAGATACCTTGATGACGGATAGACGTACGGACGGAAGAAAGTAAATGGACTAATTAGGTGATTCTATGAACACTTATAAGAAAACTTTGTTGGTAACAATATTTGCTACAGTTACACACTTTAGAATTAAATATGTTCTATATAAAACCGCTTCTTAATCATAAAAACTGTTTTTGTTATCCAAAATATTTCTTTTATAAAAACTTTGAAATTGTTTGATTTCCAAATCATATTTTTTATTTCGAAGAAATTCGTTACCATTAGTTGCCAATATCAGATTAAGTCTTTTTCATTTGCGCATGTAACTATCGACATGTGAAAGTAAGTGAAAAGCAAATATTTTGTACCGATATAAAGCCCAAACAGTTTATCACCTTCTACAAGTGCAATTTTTTGCTTAAACAATTGTCCATGAATTAACTTCTTCCGCGATGTAGCCTTCTTTTCAAACTCTGAGAATAAAATAAAACAAATTTTAATCTAACTAAAGGTTCTTAGTATCCAAGTAGGATTATTAGATAATTGCGAGAAAGCAAAGACGGTGCCAAATATGAATATAAAACTTAAACTTCAAATATGAGTGTGAAAAATCGTACAGAACTTGATATCGAGTAAAAGATTACCAATGCCAAGAGGAAGTAGAGTTTTCTTTAACTCATTGTGAATAGCGATGTACCACTAAAACTCAAGAGTTATGTATTCGATTCGAGTAATCTTCTGATTTTTACTTTAGGACTGCAGACTTATATTCGTACCGAATGGCAACACAATGCATTTATGAGAACGAAATATTGGGTAAACAAAAGGTTTATGAAAACAAACTAAAACACAAAGTTCGTTGTAGAATTATTAAACAGAAAAAAACATAAAAGACGTTGTGATCAATGTTCGACTCTTCAAATGGTAGTCGTCAGGATACACTTTCAAAAAACGGACTATCGTTGGGAAAAACAATATACAATGCGAACACCATGTAACCAGACATGGAAAAGGTGCCGCTATTACAATCGGTGGAAGGACGATTTGGTCGCCATTGTTCGTAGCAGTTGTTCGAAAGTAGTTATAGCTACAGCTTATATTTTCCCAAGTTATCTCGTTTCGGTGACGTTTTTGTTCAATCATTAGGCAACAATAGATTTACTTATTATATATATCATTACTTTTTATTAATAGACATTAATTTGTCCATGGTCTAAGTATCCTGAAGAAATTAGATATATTGCTTTAAATAAAATTTATAGTAACCATTGTTTTAAAAAAACTCGCCTTTAAAAAATAATTTCTAAAGAAAATTTCGTGTGAATTCACAAAAAATTAGAAAGACATTATATTTTTAGCAAACAATTATCATATTAAAATAAAAAATAATTTCAATTTTCAAGGTTTACAGGTCATCTAAAATAAAATACAAAAAAATATATTAACCGTTTCTATTATGATAATACCACCTATAATTACAAAATACCTATTTTTAAATATATTTATAATGATTGCCAACATTATTATTATAAAAATACACCAACCATTACTATAAAGATGACAGAAAAAATAGTTTTTTACCTATGAATGTGATACAAATCCGACAAGCTTACAAAGATTTCGATGTCTACCATAATACTACGTGAAATGGATTTAACGTTTTTTAGCACCCTCAAGAGTTACAGTAGTAACGTTATACTACTTCACATCAATAGAATTGTATAAATAGTTACAAAAGTCTGTGGATAATATATGCTTTTATATTGAAAGTTTCACACTGTTTATCAAGAAATTTAAATGAATTACTATATTTACTAGATAATATTCGTCGCACTGGTATCGCAGACGTACAAAATCTTAACAATTCCAATTTAATAGTAGTTTTCAGTTTCATGAAAACAAATTAAAACCAAAATATATTATAAATTTGTAACAACATCGAGAAGCGGATGTATAACAGCTAGTTTTTTCCGTTAAAAAGCATCCTAAGCATTTCTCCAATAAAAGAAAATGTAAGCGAACCGGACAGGTTACAGTTATATAACAGACAAATTAAACTATGTGCCAATATCAACAGACATTGTTTCTGCCACCCTTGCAAGAGAATTTTTAACAATACTAACAGAGTGCTTTTCAAATTCTTTACCATGGCATATGACTGTGACATAGGTACTGATTAGTATAATTACATATGTAGCATAAGAAATTCTTACTTATCAAAAAAAGTGTAATTTAAAAAATGAAGCTTTTTTTATGCGAGAGTTAACACTCTTCCAGTGGATTTTTTAAATTCAAGAACGCTGTACGCTAGGTAGATCCTTGAGTTAGCATGAGTTAGTACGAGCTTGCGTATTGAGACTCCACGAATATTTTGGACGTTTACCGTGTAATTAAAATACGCAAATGATATATACGGAGTTGAATAGGCAAATAAAGTGTGCTAATTCGACTCCTAATTCGGTGGTATCGTGTGAAAAATATCATGTAATAAATAAATTTGTTTGCGCGTGTACCTGCTCCTCGTGCTCTACCAATTGTATAGACATTATCAAATTGATCGTAACGAATTTGCAATACTTTTAATAGCTCGATACTCTGATAAATAATAATATTTATTGATAAGTTCATTTTGACTTATCATTCATTATTCATACTGCCCGATATTTATGAATAATGTACTCTTTAATCAATTGATCCATAAGCACGAAGATAAAAGCTTGTGATATTTTTGTCTGTAGAAACCAAATATTAATGAAATCTGAAAATCATTTCATAAAGATGATCAGTATTTTATTTGAATAATTATTATATCTTTACCAGGATTTTAAAATCTTGTTATTATATAGATCGAATATATGTATTATATGTATTATAAAGTAATAAATTTTTTTACAAAATCATCGTTAGGTGGAAACTACATATAGTAAGTAGGAGCAGGAACGTGTTTTTCTCAAAATTTGATCGGGCTATTAGACAGGATTTTTCAATTTTCTCATTAGCAAGGAGTGGGGAAAGGGGCAAACTTTTTACGGAACTGCTCCATATCTCAGGATACACTTAGCTAGAGCCTTCAAAATTCCACAATATATTCTTCTTTAAAATCGAAACTAATATTTTTCTTAATTTTACCATTTTTTAGTTTTCCTGAGCAGTACGGGGAGGAAAATTTTTTCGAAATTCAGTGGACCCGTTTTGCTCAATTTTCATTGCAGTATGCGAGGAGAATATTTTTCACTAAAACTTATATGATTGATACATGCAATATTTTGTATTAGATCTTAAATGATAAAGGCAATGAAAAATGTGTAATTCCTTACCCGATTATCGTATACGGTAAAGCGGAAAAATACCAAATTTTTTTATGCAAAGTAGAGAAAGATAGAATAATTTTTTTTCAATCGATGAGAAACGGTTCGTCTAAATGCGTAATTTGTTTTTATACAATCTCTCTGTAGGGTAAAGTGGCTAAAATATAGGAAGACGCGGTTTAGGTAACTAATTCTTGTAATAAGCTTATATGCCTTATAGGGTAAATTTTCAAAAATATCAAGTTTTTTCTATAAAAGCAATAAAGTTGTGGTTTTTTGCATTTGCTGTGAAATGGCTCAATAAATTGGGAAATTTGTTTGTTTTTTAATCTTAAGCCTTCCATATTGGACAAAGTTCAAAAAATATCCTTTTTTATATGCTAGGTCCTAGATGGAATTTTTCACAATCGATGCAAAACTGATTTAAAAATGAAAAATTAGATTTTTATTATATAAAACCCCTCCCAATAAGGTAAAGTTACTAAAAATTTCATCTAAATCTATATAAAATATATTATATAATGTTAAACTTTTTGCTAAAAAATTGCATTGATTATTTAACAGCAATAAACTAACGGATAATATCACTCAATTATAGAACAAGATATAGAACCGTTGTATCAGTTCTAAAATTATTATTCCAAAATAAATTTTTTTATTCCTAACTTTGATACAAACGAATTAAGTCTTATGATAGTTAATGTCAAAATGATATAAAAATAATAGCCAAAATCTATATTTACTTTATAATATATATATATATATTTATATATATATATATATATATATATATATATATATATATATATATATATATATATATATATATATATATATATATATATATATATATATATATATATATATATATATATATATATATATATATATATATATATATATATATATATATATATATATATATACATATATATATATATATATATATATAAATATTAAACGATGAAATATTGAAAATATTGGCTATGCTTTCCTTGTATTTTAAACCTTTTAATAAAATACATTTTTTAGTGGATTAAAAATGTTAATAGTAATATTGTATACATTTAGTCTATTTCATAACTGTCTTTGCCAATCAATCTTTGTTATTTTCTATTCTTTATCATACGAACGAAAGATATTCATAACATATTAGAATTAAACATAACACCTGCTTAATTCGTTTAATAAGAATTGTACTACTACGACATAATTAAATAAAAATTAATAAGGTATAATATAGTAACATTTGTGGGTAAATATTCTTATGCATCACTATCATTCGATTTCTCTATGATGTTAATATTTCGGAAAAGTGAATCTTTAAATATTAATCATCAAGGCAATTAATTGATAAGACTGTCTATATAATAGATATGAACGAAGTAATTGACTATAATGAAGGTTTTCTGAATTACGTACCCACTCTTCGAAGATTCTTTTCTTCATCCACGTCAGGGTTTATGTTTATCGGATCCTTTAAATACATAAAGATTAAAAGTAATAATGCAGACGATATAATCGACAAAAATATTTGAAAAACATAGGTAAGATACATTTATTATTATTTCTTGAAAGTAAAAATATAAAATTTTTGTCAGAAATTTTCATATAAAAGTCTGTTGTGAATATTATTGGTTCAGTTGACTGATCTTTGACAAATCCTGTAACAGGCTTGAAATATCTAATACAAAAAAGACAATGTACCTACTAAAAGTAAAAGTTCTTAAGTTTTTATTACACTTGGAGGCCACACACAAGTTATTTATACAAGAAAATAAAAATAATGACAGAAATTTAATCAGCTTACTGGCTTGGTATATTAATAAAATTTTGATTTTTTTTTTTAATAATAAAATTCCAAAATTGTGAATTTAATGGTAGCTTATAAACGAAAATCGATATCGAGCTGAAATTTTGGTGGCGTATTCTTAATAGGTGTGGTAAAGTTCGAGCAAAATCGATCCATTGGATCCATTGCCCAAATCTTAAGCCATATTAGATAGATGGAATTTAAAAACAAAAAATATTTTGTTTTTGAAAACGAATACATTTTGGTAAACTGTTTAGATTCATCACAAGGTCTTTAGCTAATAAACACATGCATAATTACAATGCATGTAATTATTATCTATGTATTTATAACTGTATGGGCTAAGTATGGAGTGTATTTTATGAATTCTAAAGATTTAAAATAGGTCAAACATTATAACTCCCTTTAAAATTGTCTGCTGTCTCTCACTTATCGTGTAAAAAATGGAATTCCAAACTATGAAAATCAAGTCGATTGGATAAGTCAATTTGTCAAAATATATTTAGACGATTTTGTAAACATACCAGTTTGTGTAATTGATGTTCGTTGATTTTTTTAAGTCATTTTGAAATCTGTCTACAGCATCTTGTATTGAGGAATATTTACATTGACCATATATTATGATACACCAATAATTAATTATTTTCATATTTTCATTTTACATAATGGGAAAATTAAACATTTTACCCATAACATAAATCAATTTTTGCATACAAACTGTTTTAATAAAATAGTATAATATAAAGATAAAAAATGGAAGATTTTTTTATTTTCTCTCATAATACAGATAATACTATAGAAGCTCTTTCTCCGTGTATGTCTGAATTTAATTTTAGAATTTATACGTCAAGGTTTGGTTCGTTTACAGTTTAATTTTACATTAAAATTTTTATTTTTTGTTATATATTTGAAGACTAGAATGTCAGAAAACTACTGGGTGTTACTCTTCAATACATTGCATATGATTTCAAATGTATACGTTATTATTATTATTCTATGATTAGTTCATTAACTATTGTTTAGACTTTCCTGGGAAATTACTGACTGTACGCTTGTCATTTTTTAAGGTTCATTGATTCGTTACAAATAACTGAATTATAGACTGAAAATACTCTCACTTTGACTCTTACTCCTCTTAATATTATGTGAAGGAACTTTGGCATTACATTGGCGATTAAGTGTATAATGGCGAGCAGTCCATCTTTCTATCCATCTTTTTCCATTATTTTTGGTCCATTAATTCTTTTGAATAATTTCGTTTGTTTTGAAGAAAATAACGTTTCAATTGATGAATATTTGCATGCCTTTTGAAAATATTATAAGCTATAAAATTCATGCTTTAAGTTTGCCGTTTCAACAGAACTTAATAGTATATAAGTATATTTGATAAAAACTCATCAAAAATGCTTTGTTACCCTTTTTAAATTAACGACAAGTATACAATTTAATTTTCACTCCGTTATGATAATTATTTATAATTTTTTCAGCATCTGAAACCACACCTTAAATCCCTATTCAACCATCGGCTGTTAAGATTAAGAACAAAGGGACTTTTTTGAACTCAATATCTCCGCAAAATGTCGAAATTGATAGTTTCTAAAATAAACTAAGTTTGAATAAACAAACTCTATAACCTATATATTGTTTTAACTAATCAAATTTTTGCAACAAAGTAGCTGGGTGAATTTCAAAAATTGTAAAATTAAAAATGATAATTACAAATATTTTCACTGAGATTTTAATTCAAAAATCACTAAAAATTCGACTAATTGTTTGCCTCTATTCATCTCCAATAGTATGTACATAATGAGATATCAAAATTAACGAAATTCATGGGACATTCTGTTTATTTATAAAATAGAATTGAGTTCAAAGAAAAATATTAAGAATAATAATTATAAAAATATAAATGAAAAATACTTTTATCAAAATATCTTTTTAAATACAAAGTACAAAGAAAAAGTATATAAAATATATATCATTTGAATGTGGATTAATGTTTCTGACAACAGAAGTAAAAAAATATGGATTTTATATTTAGATTGGTCTCGTACATTTTTTATATGATAATTTATTAATGTATTTAGTTAATGGATTTGAAATAAATATTGTGTTTTATTTTTCTTAGTAAATTAAACAGCACGTTTCTGGCACATGATATTTCTATATTATCCCTGTTACACTATCGATATATTAGACCGATAATTAAAGGAAAATTTCATGCTAATTACAATTTCTCCATTTATTATATATTAGTATCGCCTTTCGTCGAAATTCGACCATTTTTCAAACATCTTAAAAAATTATCTACAGTTAATTATAATAACTTAATAATTTTAAACAATCCTAAACAGTATTAATTTTTTGAATAAAAACTTAGTAATGTCAAAATATGTTTTACCATATTATTATATATTATTAATGTCTTGTTATGTTTGCTTATCTTCTCCAATTATTTAATTTAAAAAAATAAAAAAAAATAAATTAATCTTTTTTAAATGGCGGGGAGGAAGAAAGAAAGAAGTAAAATGCCGCTTTCTTTTCATATTTAACAAATGTTGAGAAAACGACAGAAATTTTAATTTTCCTTCGACCATACTCGGTTTTGTGATAGGATACTGCTAAAGATGATTTACACTGTATTATTGTGTTTTACTCAAAATGATCCACAAACTATAGACTAATAGGCAATTTAAGTTTAATATTGTCATGGTTTCCTCATAAAATTAATAAACATACATGAAATTAGTCTTCTACGATACTTTATTACGTCCTAGAGTATATCAAACTTTTCGTTGACTTTTTTTAAATAACAAATACCTTAAATTTTATTTGCCATTAATATATAGATATACAGCTGATATTCATAAACTGAGACATAATTAAGTATGCGATATATGATCAAATACTAAAGAAATTTTAATATTTCATATATATTTTTTTTTTTAATTTCTGGCTTCAGCTACTTTCAGCTATATAGCCATTAACCAAAGGGGATTATTATTATTTTTTTATGCAACAACATAGTACACAATACTGCTAGGTGGTCACCCATCCAAATACAGATTGTGACTGCTATTGCTTAACTTTATTGATTGGTCTAAGCCTGTCATTACGTTACGTCAGTCTGGGGTCTATTTTATATTTAATCGTAAAATTGGTCATAAAAGAAATTGGTAATCGAAGTAGCCTATTTAAAAAATTCGTAAACAGTAAAAATCGTCGATTAGGAAAAAAAATCTAAGCACTTTAGGATTACATTGTAGAACGATTAAATACTTTATCGATTTGTATTTTTCTTACTATAAAAAACATTTCTGTCTTTCCGTTCGTATGGCGTTCATAAGTGAAGGTAAAAGCTTTTTAAAACTAGTAAGTAAAAAGTAAAAATTGACCTAATTAAAAAAAATCTTAACGATATTTTTTATTTATTTTACGAACCATAATTTTATTTTATTATATTCGATAATTTAATTAACGATTTCTTCTGAATTTATATATTTATGGACATGTGTTTATTCAAGTTTAAACTTCATCGAATTTACTCCCGGTTTAATGAGCTTGTAACAATGTTTTATAACAATTTTATCTTCATCATTAAACATCCTTCAGATCTTCACGTTTTTCAAAGCTAGATAAGAATTTGATAAAAAAAGTGCAATTATTAAGAAAACCTACAAGCAATTTCAATTTTATTATAGGTGATCTGTAGAGTATTATTTACTCGGGCTTTCCAAATGGACATATTATTATATTCTTTGGATCACAGTAAAAATAGGAAGTCTTTTGACTAGATTACGATCATATTTCCGCAAAAAATATTTTTTAAATTGATGCTAAGAATTGGATTTTTTTACTAGATTTGTTTATTACTTCAATTGAAACGTCGTTACTTTTAAAATCTTTTCAATTAATCACGATATGTACACTCAAGGTTCTTGATTAAACAAATAAGAAGATAATATAATTATGTCACTTACTTGTATCTCCTCCATAAAGATAATATCCCATACAGGAAAATACGACGGGGCCAGATATGGGCCACGCTTGGCGCAATGCTGTCCATCTCTGGCCCATGCTCGTAAACCCGCTTTGGCCCAGCTTTGGTAAAACTCTGGGATGATAACAGGGTGCCAGGCCTGGTTGTTACCATTCGCCCAGGCATCATTTCCAAGGCTGGCCCATGCGTGGTGGCCAGATCTGAGCCATGCTTGGTAACCAAGACTGTCCCAAGCTTGTAAACCCATCTTGGCCCAGGCTAGGTAATCAAAACCGGGCCATGTTTGGTTGTCACTAATGGCCCACGCATTACTGCCACGACTGGCCCAAGCTTAAATTCTAATTCTGGCCCATGTTTGACTGCCGAGGATTAACCAATGTAAAAATAATAATAATAATAGTAATAATAATCAATATATTGTATAAAGAGTCATACGGGTATAAATGTGTTTATTTTTTATAATCCATATAATTAATGAACATCATATTTATTTTACTCAAAATTTCAAACTATTTATATTATCTAAAGTCCAACAACGAAGTTTTTCACTAAGTGTCTTTTTAGTTGTAGATTCTTCTTTATCTTGCTGTAGTAAATTAGATATGTCGTCATCTAAAACTTGCTCATCTTCAAAAGTATCCTCAATATAAACATTGTTGATCCTTTTATCACTGATTCCATTCAAATCTTGTTCAATTAAATTAAACACTATTTACTTCTAAACGTAATTGTTCTGAAGCGCTAGTGTTTTTACTTGCACACTTGTTAACAGTTAGGTTAGGTTTACATGATTCACTAGGCTCACTTTTATCAAGTGAAACTTTTTCATTTTTGTGTAACGCACGCCACTTTTTTACTCGGGAATAGGAACTATACATTTTTGGTTAATAAAACAAAATAAAATAAAAAAAATTACCACTTGCCGCCATCAAAGTATAGCATATGACACGTCCTAATACAAAACTGTAGTTGTCATCTGTCACATATAGCACGTATGCTTTTAAGATAGTTACTTAAGGTTATTCAATCTTGGTCCATGTTAGGGTTACCATCCAACGGCCGAGATTAGGTAACATGAACTTGGCCCAAGTTAGGGTGATTCTAGGCTTGGCCAAGGCTAGGTTATCCAATCTTGGCTCATGTTAGGATTACCATCCAACGGCCGAGGTTTGGTTACGCAAACTTGGCCCAAGTAAGGGTGACTCTAGGCTTGGCCAAGGCTAGGTTATCCAGTCTTGGCCCATGTTAGGGCTACCATCAAATGACCAAGGTTAGGTTACGCAAACTTGGCCCATGTTAGGTTGACTCTAGGCTTGGCCAAGGCTAGGTTACCCAATCTTGGCCCATGTTCGGGTTACCATCTAACGGCCGAGGTTAGGTTACGCAAACTTGGCCCAAGTTAGGGTGACTCTAGGCTTGGCCAAGGCTAGGTTATCCAACCTTGGCCCATGTTGGAGTTACCATCCAACGGCCGAGGCTAGGTTACGCAAACTTGGCCCAAGTTAGGGCTACTCTAGACTTGGCCAAGGCTAGGTTATCCAGTCTTGGCCCATGTAAGGGCTACCATTCAATGGCCGAGGTTAGGTTATGCAAACTTTGCCCAAGTTAGGCTGAGTCTAGACTTGGCCAAGGCCAGGTTATCCACTCTTGGCCCATGTAAGGGCTACCATCCAATGGCCGAGGTTAGGTTATGCAAACTTGGCCCAAGTTAGGGTGAGTCTAGACTTGGCCAAGGCCAGGTTTTCCAATCTTGACCCAAGCCTGGGTAATCATTGGAATGGCCAAGATTAATACCCAGTTATGGCCCGGACATGGGACTGTAAAGGTTTGCCAAGATGGGCTTCCCAATAATGTCCCAGGCATGGCCCCGTCGTCCAACTCTGGGGCTTCCTGTATGGGATATAAAACTTTATGAAGAAAGAGATGGAAAATAATCTTTAAAGCAAATAATTCTTACTTTTTGTGTTTTATTATGGTATTATCATACTTTTTGTGTTTTTTTAAAGCCGAATTCCACGTTTAGAAGTGAAACAAAACAGGGTTAATATCAGTCAAGTGCCCAATACTGAGGTCTTTCTTTCCTGATTTACTAAACCAATCGCTCATTTTTCTTAAAAAAAGAAATTCGTTAAAAATTAATAAATCAAATAATCTAATAAATCAATGACAACGATGACATTCAAAAATTATTTTCAGATATTTATTGTTTCACTAAAAAAATATTGTTTCTATATTCATTGAATGAAAATTTAATGTATCGAAGCAAATTTCTTACACATTAAATGCGTCATAGGATTGTGTGGTATCATGTGGGTGCAGTTTGACGTATTCAAAATTTTCAATTGCATAAACAAATAATATTATTTATCATGCAAAACTTAAATTACTTTTACATTTATAATTTTTCTCTTAATCAATTTTATCCAAAAATAATAAAGACTTTTTGCTGTTTTTCAAGCACAAGTATGCCCAGCTGAGCCATCTACAGTATATTTTATTTACAATACTCATTTACAAATAAATTTTTAATGTAGGTGGAGAAAAGTAAGTTTTGCCAGAAGTTTGTTTGTATTCCAGTTCCAGCTAGCTTTGGTAAGTATTCCGGTAGACGGTATACAGATTTTTTTTAAAAAACAATATATAACCTTCATAACCAAATCCGCTTAATTTTTATGGTTAATGCAACAATATTTTAATCAATTTTACTCAAAAAACAATACATAAAGACCTTCTGAACAAATAAGCACTCTCAAATACTTGTTTATTCATTTTTATTAGCTTTGGGATTTTCATCATGGAGTAAACGTTAGGACCAAAAAACCCATTCAAAAGCGCTCTAATAGGAGTTCAAAGTTTGTATTTAGGATTTTGTTTGTGTAAGGGGTCCAAGAGATACCCACCCCAGATTATGCTTGGGTATTTTAATAACACGGGAAATTCGTACGCCCTGCCTATATGACTTTAAATATAAACTGTTCACAATCGAAAAATCTGACGTTTAAAATTTTGTAAATATAAAGAACTCAAAAACTGGCAAACCCGTGCTACGTCCTAAACAATTATCACCTGGATATTTTATTTTCACATACTAATGTAGTTTAAATAATTGGCGGTATCAAAAATAATAATTTTTGTGAAAAACAAATTGTATGTCACTTTAATTTTTTTGTCGATGTTTTTGCATGGAATACTCTTTTCTAGAATATTACTACAGGGTATATGTTTTACGAGGAATATTTTGCCACGTGATGTTATTCCCAAAACATTTAGACATGTCATTAAACACACGACTTAGATTTTTAAGAAACTTGATTTATAAAGACAAACCACGCTTTCATTTAGCCTATTGATATTTCATTTATGATACTTTGGAGCAAGTGGCATCCTTTGTACAAAATATAAAGGCTACCTCCCAAAATATATGTCCAACGAAGCGGACTGACAACGGCTAGTATTGCAGTAAAAATAAAAATAAAATAAAAACAATTTTAGTTATTATATGAAAGGTGATTAATTATAAATATTTATCATTCATAAATTACATTTTTATCATCAAAATAGAAAATGAAAACTCAGTGTTATATTTTGTAAACATTCTTTTAAATATCACATATAAGAAGAACTGCTTGTTGTGTTTTTCGCATCGACCCAAATTAAGAATGGGAACACTTGAGTCTATAAATAAGTAATAATACTTAATCCATTATAAAAAAAAAAAACTTATTAAAATACAGATTTTTATTTATTCTTTACAAATAAACACTCAAAATAAAAATACTGAATTTTATTAGACATAATTTTAAAATAAACGATCAACAAAATATCTTTTATCAATTCAAATTATTGTAAAATCAATATTCAACGGTAAATAATTTTGTAGTTTTAATATCAAATACAGTTGTCCTCTTGAAATGACGAATATCTTTTTATCGCTTATGTGGATAAATTAAAGAAATTCACACGAGATCGATAATAATCTTGATCTTGTTTGATTCTCGTTTCGTACACGAAATCGTTTCACAATTTCAAAACTGTCTTCCAGAGATTTTGGAATGTAACTTAATTCCAGTCCAAATTTCATTCAATTATTTTTTTCTTCACACTATTTATATTACTTTAATTACTTATGATCACCATTTTAAAACAAGTAGACCAAGTGCGATCAGCAGCAATGACCACACGACAAACTTCCCAATGCGGATAATAAAATACCATAATTTCTTTAGGCCGGTCGCTATTGAACTGCTAAGGTAATCAGTGTCTACAGTATTTACTATACAACAGATCACAGCATTCCCAGGTTTGGTATTGTATTTTCATTACGTTAACGTTGGGGTAAACCATAATTAATTATTACGAATGTGTATATTTTATTTTGTTTTTAAGTTTTTATTATTCTCAACAAATAATGGTAATTTTTTGAAATTATATTCAATTTTATGCTACGAAATTACGCGGAAGTGATTCCACATCCATATCTTCATTTGTTATTATGTTTATTCGAGATAAACGAGGTAAAAGAAAACAAACGTAATATACAAACATACGTAAATACACACACACAGGTATCTTTCAAAGAACATTGGATTTGGGTTATAGTGACCTTGAAACTCGGAAATATGTCCAAATTTGGGATTCAAAAAATCGGCTCCAATAAAAAAATACTCAAATTTTTAATTCTTTTCGTTGATCTTTGATATAATCTTAAAACAAATCAATTTTTACACCAAAAGTACCTATGTAAGATCGTTTACTTCACACTGCAATGATAAGACTTTTGTGTCTGGAAAACATCATTTCAGGCGCAGAAAAATCATTATGCTGAATTTTTTAAGAAGACTACATTTTCTTTTCATGACATAGGTATTTTTTCTATTATTTTATTTGTATTTGAGATAGAAATAGATTGATACTACAATATTTTTTGAACGCCTTGTCCGATTTTAAAGAAATTTGGTATGGGTATTTATCTAAGTTGGAAAGAAATGTCTATTTTGGGTGTGATTAGACCGTTAATCGTACAACAAGGGTCTAAAAAAGTACCAAGGTAAGAAATAAAATTATTCATAAACTATATTCTAAATAAATGAAATTAAGTTTATACGTGTTTATCTTTGTTAAGTTTATACGTGATACATTCTTTATCACTGCATGAATTTGAGCTTAATCAGATCATCGAAAATCAACATGAAAAAATGCCTTTGGAGGTCCAACATACAGTTTGTTTTCTTTTTTTTTCTATGTACACGATCCTGATACGGCTAAACGTAGTGTCTTCTTTTGTGTATTAAAGGGATCATACGCTGAAGGACGAAAATTAATTAAGGATGCTGCAATGATTTTTAATAGAAAACTGCAATTCACAAATAATTTTAGAGTTCACTATTGCTAATCGAGTCTTGAAATGTAACCTAAAACTTTAATTCCAGTAAAAATTTTAAAATAAGAACGGGCGAAATAACAAATGAAAATAAATGGAAACTGTCATTTGAATGGAAATTCAAGATAGCCATTTAAAATAAATTTTTGTGGTAAATTAAGAAGCATACAAAAGAACACAATATCAACATCACATCGCTCGATTTGTTATTCGAAATTTGTGTGCCTCTTTCCACACATACAACGTTTGTGTCAGCGTCTATCTATCATAAATATTACTTTATACATAGACACTACTATGCTACTTGAGTCTATATTTGCACAGCATGGTCGAGGTGGTGGTAGCCCGGTGGTTTCCTAGGGCGGTAATGATTCGCGGTCCCCGCAGTCAGTGCCGCATCCGAATACAGAAAGGAGTAGCCTAATATAACAGTGCTACACACTTACCAATATATCATTATATATACGTATTTTTCAATAGGTAGGATACGATCTCAAATCTCTCATATTTTTTTGTAACAATTAGTGAGCTTTTAACAATAAAATTTTTTTATTATTATAATTTTTAATTACATTTTATTTGCAAATATTTTATGTGTGCTTTTTTAATTTTGTGAAACGCTTTATTTTTTTAAACATTCAATTGTGAATTATTTGATATTATTTGTGATTATTTTCTGGAAAAGTGTTATATTTGTAAATATTGATCATCCTCAATTGTGTTATCCAAAGCGGGGAACAGAGTTTTTTTTTTTTTATATATTATTGGATTTGTGTATTATGTAATACTTTACTATTAAAATATATACAGTGAAAATTGTTTATTACGATATTGAAATAATCGTCAAATCTTGTTTTAAATTAAAATCAGTTAGAAAACGAATTTTGACAAGTAATTTTTTATAAAGTTAAATTTATCAATTAAATTATATTTTTGAAATTTTGTTCTGGTTTTCATTGGTTGTTACCAGGTACAAAGAAATTAACTCCTGAACAGTTGTTCTGAACTGGAGACTAGATTCTTCGTAAAAAGATTGGGACTTTGATACTCTTGTGCGGGCCGCGTTTATGCGAGGGATATTTAGTCAATTTAAAACAAAGTTAATAACCAGATGGCCGTGAAGGTTATTGTTGGCATGGTTAATCATAGGTAGATAACTCATTAACTCATAAAATCATTGAGCATTGAGAACTTATAGAAAAAAATTCAACGCTGGCTTTTGCAGTATTTCAAACGTACAAAGCTTTTGCACGATGTAATTGACGATAGTAATATCAGATAGCTAATTATTTTTATGATATATCAGTAACACTTTGTAACTTTGACGTTAAAAATAGATTCAGAAAGTTATATTTTTGCTATAACGGGAGCGAATAATATTAACCCTTTGGTAATATCGGGAAAATCCATTTGAGTATATATTTATATTCAAGTAACTAGTCAAACTAGTAACAACCATATTCGAAATGATTTATTAAATAGAGGATTTTTTCAATTTCGTCAGTCTAAATGATTTTAACTGTATATTATTAACATTTAATTAACCACCATTATGTAAAATATTGACATGGGTGACCTTTGTAACTTTGAAATATCTATTTATATCAATCAGAAATTATTTTCGCCATATGTATTTCCTAAAGAATTTCAATAAGGAAATTAGTGTACGATTGGAAATGATTCAGTAAATTATTATTTAATTTACAACGGCCGATCTATGTTGTATAAAATTTTATTTTTAATGATTATGAGCTAATTTTAAGCTATTAGCGCGCGCAAACAATATTATAAAACACTTTAATGTTCGCACTGTATAGCAGTATCGAATACACACTGTGTTTGGACGTGCAGATAGATTATGTTATGACGTTGGACCGTGTGTTTTACGTTTTAAATGACTATTTTTAGAATGAACCTCGCGAATTTTCCCGGATCCCACTAACGAGAGAGAAATACTAAACTGACTAAAGTTTATATGATTATATTTTTTTTAATGAGTTATTTTTATCTGAAATTATATAAATACACATTTTCTAATAAGTATATATTATTTTATCTTAAAGATGCAGTAGTTCACTTCAAAAGCATTTAAAATTTTCAAATTCTAATAAATTTTTTGAATGCTATCCATATTAAAAGTCATTATTTTGACAATGGTCAAACACTATTTATTATCAGTAAATTCGACACGCTCGATTAATAAATATTTTTTGCAATAACTTTTCAAATTGGTTTAGGTTTAATTCTACTCCTAAATTTAGATTATTAATTCTTCTAAGAAAACATTAAAGATGGAATACGGGTTTACTGGGAAACAAAATGCACAAAATTACTGTTACGCCACAGTTCAAGTATTTTCTTAAATTTCTCAAGTAGACAATATAAGATTTGAATTAAGTTAGTTTAATTTTATCAACTTAGACTTTCACCGTGCAATGTTTGAGACACCTAACATATATATGTAATTATGGTGGAAATGCTGGCTACATTTGAATTTATAACTTTCACAGGTTCAATGCGCTGAACTGCTTGCTCCTTTTAAGATTCTTGCTAAAAAAATTTAAAATATAATGCATTACACCCTTTAAGAGGCTGAACAAATACAATTCAATTAAACTATCCTTTGAAAAATTAAGCACCTACATTCGTTTTTATTGGAGATGAATGCTAATCGTTTAATATGCAGTAAAAAAAAAAGTAAAGTTGTTCACTCATTGTTGATACATAGACGAAAATAAAAACATCACTAGTTTTTCATATTCCATAGCTATCAAACTCAGTAAAAAATATCGTCTCCTTTTGTAGGAAATTTTCACTTGATTTTTTAACGGTGTAATTAATTTTTATTAATTACGATGGATTTAAAACTTTATGCTGCTTAAAATTATTTCAAAAACATATACAAAGCCTCGAATATTATTATTTGAAATAATTCTGCGTTTTTATATTAAGAGCCTTATAGATCCGATAATGGAAGTGTCTGACAAAAAGATTTTTATGATTTTTTACTCAATTTTTATTTATTATTATAGTAAAAGACAGACCTTCATCAATTTTAAGCTAGCAATTAAAATTGCTAGTCTTATTTGTAGTGAAATAAAATACGTCTTATAAATAATTATTCTTAATTCATAGTGTCATAATGTAGGCACATACGTGAATTCAACATATGCTAATTTACAGAAACTACCAATTCCTAATCGCCTGAGCTATTCAGATAAACTTTAATGTTATTTTAGAAAGAATTATTCTCCAAGTCGCGATTTTATAGTCGTTAATGTATATATCAAGAAATCGCCAGAGAACGTTTTGGCGCCTGTGGTATAAATAACATCCTGATAATATTTTGTCTTAACTGAAAAAAATTTACGTTAACAAAAATATCATATTTAATTTTGAGAGTTGTAACAAAAATTAAATATAAACAATTTGGATGCCAAAAAAACAGAAATGCAATACCTGAGTGGTGTCGCTACCTACACACAGAACGTAACATAACCAACGATATAAGAAATATCAAGTTTATAATTTTGTATATTTATAAATAGATTTGTTGATAATAACCAGAGGCCAGGCGACCGATAGACAGTACATATAAATAATACACTAATTCATAATTTAATTGAAAATAATCAATTAATTATCTATGTACAATTCATATTTAAAATATTGATATTTAATTTATTTATTAAATAGAATATCATTGATTTTATTATGTTAAGAGTTAAGCTTAAATTTGACGGTAATTTTTACCAACGATTTAAAAATTGCTTATAAACATTAATAATTTTTACATGTTTTGTCATAGTTTTAATACTTTTATATAGTACTAGATGGGGCATTAGCATAAGCAACGAGTATCAAATTATTTTCTTTCGTTGCTATGGCTACGAAATACTAATTCTTAAATACCAATAAGTGTCATTTTTTATAATTGTTCAATAATTTATGTTTAACATTTGCTATGCAATTATCTATACAAACAATTGAACAAAATATTTTTTAAATTTTTAAAAGTACAAAATTTATATGTCATTTATAGTATTTTTGTAAAAATATTTAAATTAAACTTAAAATTGAAAATATTCTCTAAGAAAACCGTTTTTTTTCGTGTGCAAATATTACATAGTGCAACGCATAAACAATTGCGGGTGTATATACTAATGTTCAAAGTCATTCGATTTATTATCCACAAGACATCGCAGTATAAAAAAAATTCCAAAATTTTCAATACTATTAAAAGAAATATTAATAAAAAATTTGAAAATTATACGTAGGTGTGAATCCATAAAAAATCCCCTCTCTACTATAAAAAGAAAAGCCAACATAGAAAATGATGACGATAAACAAACGTATATAGGATTTGAAAATTATATTTTCATATAAACAGAATTGCAATAATTTTCATACAACCATATCTGTATGTGTCGCGCATTAAACTGGTAAGCTACGCGTGAGAAATAAAATATAAAATTTACACTTTTAAAAAATATTTTTATTATTTAATTCATATAGTGCAAAAATAAATTTTTGATAAAAATAGAATTAAATTTTGGCACAAAAACGAAAAATTTTTAATATTGGTGTATGGTGTGTGTTTTTTTAAATATTTCTTAGAAAAACAAAACGAATACGTAGAGGATTTTATGGGTGGTGACATGACGTGGGTGGGTTCACAACAGTGTGGAGTTTTAAAAAGTTTTCAAACAAATACACAATTAATATTTGCATTTACTTTTTATTTTATTGGTATTGTAATTACAGTATTCTATTTATTAATGATTATTTAAATTTATTCAATATAATTTTAATTAATTCGAAGTGAATTTATTGGAGATCAATAATTTTCTTATAGAAGTATGTAAGACAAATATTTATGCTTTAATATTAACTATGCCACTAATGGCACTAATTAATTTCAAAATTCACTCACTAATTTAATTCATATTCGCTTTGACATAAACATTTGAATTGAAACTAAACTATATTAAATTCAATAAAAGCCAAAAATTTTAAAAATAATTTAAAAAAAAAATTAAAGAATTAAATGAAATAGAAATAAAAAGATAAAAAATGGACTCAAAAGTAAAGAATGATAAAGAAATTGTAAACTTCTATAAATAATTTTGTTATGGATTGATTGAATCAATATTTTACGTTAAATACGATTGGTGCCTACTTTAAAACGTATATTTTATCACAAGGAAATTATTCATAGAAGTTTTTAATTTAAAATTATTTTAAACTTTTTAGTTCAAATTCAGTTTTTACGAAGTCAGGTTTTCCATTTAAAATTTACTTTTTTTATTTTTTGCATTTTAGTTAGCGATTATTACTGGATACGAGATCAAATTTTTGAAAACATACTTTTTTACGCTAAATATCATATAGATTTTCGAAATCGGTTCAGTCGTTTGGCTCTAGAATGCCACTCAGGACAAATATACATATATACAAAACCTAACATTTCTCTCTTTTTCGTCGCGCAATTAAAACAAAACATAATTTTTATTGTTCATGTGTATGGTCCAAGTTTAGATTAATCTAGCAATTGGTACCCAAAATAATAAGCAGGTGTTTGATGTAGTCTAAAATTTTTCTAAAATTATCTTTAGCAATGCCTAAGCATATAATCGAGGACCTTATCCCATAGTAGCGAGACTTAAATTATCACACTGCCGTCAAACTTTAGCCAAACACCCGTCGTGGACTAAAAATTACTTTCATTTTGAAATTTCAAAATGCTTTTTACAGAAATAAAAACACTGCCAATTATGGACACAAAACTTCCTCGCTAATATGCTTACTTAAATAGCTATATGCCGGATGTGTTTTCAACAAATAAGTGGCAATTTGAATAATAGATGGAAAAATGTATTTCTATAAACCAATTATGTATCATATCATAAACCAATGTTTGCTTTTTTTATAAAACTCTTTCTCAATGGATTCTATTTCTATTTCTATTTCTATTTTTTTTTTTTTCTTTTATTGCCAATTTTATATTTTACAAATAATACCCGACTATCTAATAATCAAAATATTTTCTGTCTCCAAAATATGTTTATCCTAAAATGAATCCCCATCCATTTTATAAAAATTTTAATCGGAATATTACCTGCATATTAGTTTAATTTTTATTAGTTACACTATTTTAATCCACGGTATCAATAAATTGAATTCCATACATATAAAATAGTGTTTTATATTCGTGTGGATATGTTTTGCAATTTTCCTCTCAGTCGGAATAATCGTTTCCAACAAAATTCTAATTTGATATAAAATTATGTCATGCATCTACTTAAAAATCGGATGAATGGTTCACGGTATATCGGCTTTTATGTGAAAGAACACATTATCGAATATATTTACTTAAATAGATATAAATCTGTAACCGCTTGACCCATGAATTACAAAGAATCTATTGTGGCACAATTTACACTACAAATTTAAACCTATATCACACATGTACATTTAAAATTTCATCAAAATCAGTTCATGAGATATCGGCAATTATGTGAAAAAAAGGAAGTAAGTTTCCAGCACTATATCTCCAGAACGATAATAAATAGATGAGATTTTTCTAAAATGGGGTCATCCTGAACACCTACACCAATATGTTTACCAAAAATGTATAAATATTGATCAAATAATTTTCGAATTATCGTGTAAATGCGTTTCACAGACCGACAGACTGGCGGGCACGAAACAAAAAATGCTCAGAAAGTTACAAAACGTCGGTATACAAAAATTTTTTGAAATCGGGATAAACAAACATTTTGCTTATGCGAATATTGTTGCTCTTTTATGGAATTCTATCCAATTTATTTTGAAACTACGTATTCAATCGAATAGCATTAATAAGGCTATATCGTTGGATGGTATTATTTACCATAATATTTTGCAAGCTCAAAAATGTCATAATTATGGATAGAAATTACAAAATTAACAACAATCACATAACATGGATCTTTAAATCGATTTATAACCAACTAGGCTACAATGTATTGTATAACATCTTGCATTGTACAAAACCCTATCAGAATTTTAAAAAACAATGCAAACAAGAATATAGTTATTTCATAACAGAGCACCATCCACTACCACGCAAATAATAATAATTTTCAAGTACCTATAGTTAATTGTATAAAAGTTTATGCCAAACATAATATTTGCTTTAACACTTTTCTGTCAAGGACAGAATTACATAAACCTAGCATGCATGTGTGTTACATGAACACTTATCCATAAGCATTTATATTGCAGTCTAATTTAATAATAATATATTATATTCTCTTACATCCAGTTCTAGTAAAATAGTCTCATCTAATTACCTTCCAACATGTAATAGAAACAATTTTTGGCATACCCTAATAGAAAATACACATGTGGATTTTACATACAATTAAATTAAATTAATTTTACATCATTTTTAAACTTTGAATTTGTGCTCATTTTATTAATTACACAAGACTAAACGTACACCAACGTTACTTACGTTACTGACATCAAATTTATAAATGTAAATAATCATGTATGTTGTAATAAACATTTTTGTTATGTTTAAATGTTTTTCACTACTTCACCTTGGCATCAATTACTTTTTATGTTTATTCTATTTTGTACTTAGCTCCTGATTGTTAACAGTTGTTTATAATTTGACTCTCAATAATAATTTTAATAAATAGTCTACAAAATAAGCACAAAACTGAAGCGTAATAATCACTAAAAAGCATACCTATTCATTTAATTATATTTATATCAACATTAGTCTGAGACCCATTGCTCCTTTATAACCGGCCATGTATGAAATGAGGAATCATAATAGATGGTTTAAATTTAGAAAGATAAGAATTCAATCTGTATTAAGGGGGTCTTCTGGTCTAGAGACATGATGGTAATTTTTGAAGTGCTGTAAAAAAAAACAAGCAATATTTTTTTCATCAATTTTTTTATACATTATTTATTCACATTAGAAGCATACAAAGCTTAAAATTTGTTGTAACGACAAGCTAAATCTAAATTATCAAATATATCAATCGTATATGATTGATATAATATCTCTGACTTTAGTTTGGTAATGACAAATTTCGGCAACGACTGGTAATGTTATATATATTTCCAGAAAACATTGAAATAAATATCTTTCTAAAAGAACAATCTCATCAATCTCGTCTTATTATTTATTCATATTTATAAAAAAATTTTCAAGAAATCATGAAGCAGAGGGAAAACCATACCTCCAGCTAACGGTTATAATATAAAATAGCCTTTGATCTGCCATTGGCAATAACTTCGCAGTACTAGCTGTACGTAGAATGACTAGTGAATGTTATTTTCAACAAAATGGTGGAAGAGAAGCGATGCCATAACACTGTGTAATGATTAAATTTACAATTTGTACTTTAAAAAACAAATTTATTCTTTGTATAACAAGAATTCTTAATAGAGTATATTGGTTTCTTAGTAAAATGTAGACATGAGAATACAGATCTTATTATAAGGATATCATATTATTATATCACTTCTAAAATATTGTATATGACTTAATTATGATGAGTGTAACAAGTTTTTTCGCTATAAAAATTCTAACAAGTGGACCGTTTTCGATTTCCCTAAATTTACGATTGCCGCTATAGGCCAAAAATCGACATGTAATTAACATATAGATATTTTTTGTTTGTTTGTTATTGATATATAGGAAGATTATATAAAAATAAATGAAACAATTTTGTCCAATATCTGACAAAACGGAATGTCTTTTATTCGATAATATCAACATTTATTTTTCACAATTTTTCGATTGTCAGACAATGATCTTCCTATTTCAATATCAAAAGAACGTATGGTTGTCAATTTGAAGCTTGTAAAGAAAATAGAAAATTTTACGGGATTCGAAAAAAAAAACCACTATATTTTTCAAAAATATTTTGAAAAGAGAAAAAAGTTGTTACATTAATCATAACTAAGCCATATACAAATTTTTAGAAATATATTTATGCTTATGGGCATATTATGCACAGGTTATATTATGTATATTTATATATCACGTAATATTTACCAAAAAAATTAGTTGATATGAAAATATTTAAATGATATTGTTCTCAAATTCGGTAAATAAGCTACAATACATATCTATAAAATTATATTTTATGTCCGTAAACATACCAAATAATTCATATTTCAATATTTTACTGAATTACCGTTTTTAAGAATTTTTTTTGAGTAAAACTTTCTAGCTTTTTAATTAATACATAATTTTGACTATGGAATAGAAAGAACAAAATTCAATAGAACGGGGATTTGATTAAAAATTTTAAACAACACGCTTAATAAACCTTGAAATGAAACACTCACTTTTAAGCTGTTTACTCTTTTATAAAGTTATAACAAGCTATATATTAATTTAAGAAATGTGTACTGAGCAAAAACACTTTAAGCTTTGATATTTTTACACACATTAGAATCTCCTTATTTATCCATTTTTGTTTTCCTGCCCGTCTATCTGTCTACATTATCTATAAAGCTTAAAACAAAAAGGCATAGCAAGATGAATTTGATAGCGCATTCAAAACTAAAAAGTAAGTTTAATTTCGTGAATTAGCAAAATCGGTCAATTAAGTTCAATGGGATCCATGACTCAACTTTTAAACCATTAGAAACGATTGCAGAAAAATTTAAATACAAAAAATGTTCGTTTCTTGAAAACATGAAACATTTTTTCATAAAGTGCTTTTCAATTTCAGCTCAAATATAGCTAATAAATGCATATATATTTATTATACATATTATTATTTTACAAACTACATAACTATATGGATTGCACATTTTAAATTATTATATGAATATTAATGATTACAAATAGTACACATTGATATGCCAGTAGATGTCAAGTATTTAAACAATTAACACTGATAATTGTAATCTTCTTTTAATTTTCCATAGATTCTAAGTTGTTTAAAAAGATAATTATATACATATTAAAGTATTAAAGTATTAAAGCTTTCAATTAACATTAAGCGATGCATTGCTTACGTTTTAAATAATTAAAGAATTTACACTTAAGGAGATTATTTGTTTACAGCGAACGAGCGAAAATAAAAATCAGCCAAAATGTTTAAAAATCATTTAGATATGATAGGCAGAAACGAGCCTGTCTCCAAAAAAGCAAAATTCTGGCAGTCCTATGTCCGATCTTTAAAAGGTAATTTATACAATTTATACAAAGAAAAAACGGATATTAACATACATATTTAAACATTTAGGATCCGACGATATTCGGGCACCAGAAAGCGCTCGATCACCACGTAGCATTTTCCGGCCATTATCTGAATTCCCTGAATTACACTCAACCACATGGCCCTATGGAAAATCCATTTACGATGATCCAATTCACGCTGCTGAACGCATCAACGTCCCTGGTTATCGTTATTTGCCAATTCATCGTGAAACTTATGGCTACTCCCCACGGGCTATTTACCCACATCAATATAGCTCATCATACCGACCAAGTAAGTATGCGAAGTACTAAAACAAATGAGTAATGCGCATGTCTGTACTGATGCGGCACTGATGCCCTAGTACAATTCTATAACAGATTGTTACTAGATGAAAATAAACTCATCAATGCAGTTCGGGCCTAAATTAAATTTAATATTCATTAAATCATGAATATTGAAAATAATTTAGGTCCATTTTAATGTACTATTTAAGATTAACTTTATGTTTTTTTTTTTTTTTTTTTAATTTCAAACGAAACAATTTTGAGTTGTTACACCTAATGAACTAGAAAAGAAAACATAAAATTATTTTGAATGGAATGTAACTTGTTATGTAATTTCAATATTTTGTTTGCAAATTATTAGCTGGGCACTTATAAAAGTAGGAAAAATTGATATGTCAAGATAATCTATTATTGAATTTGTGTACTTTGATTTGAAATACTTTACTCATACAACTCATATATTATTCATTAAAAATACGCTTAATACGGATTGTTTGTAAAATTTATCATTTTATTTATCTCAACAATAAAAATTGAGTAAAGTATTACAACATAAAATGTTATGTAATATGAGAGTATATTGTTATGAGGATGCCAATTACTCCATTACATAACGCACCTTCGAATTCAATCAATTCAGTAATAAGTTGTCTTCGCAGAAAAATAAGAGTAAAAAAAAAAATCAACAAATAAATACACGCTTTTCGATTTGGGTATGAATAATATTTATTCATTGATACACACTTAATGTAATAATATATGATATTGGTAGGTTAATACAAAGAATGCTACTTCTTTAAGCTCCCACCAAAATCAAATGGTATTACAGTCAGTAGTTTGCTTATTATTTGAATGTGTAAAAGGCTCACGTTTAATCACTGTTGTTTTAGATTGTATGAGCATGATTTTTAGGTAGAAACGCCCTAATCGGAAACGCTGTGAATTGATTGAGAATGTCCTGGATCTAACAGCACCAGGAGACGTGTTATTACCCTGGGACATGTGTTGTTTCACAATTAACAAATTATTATTGTTATATTTATTTTTATTAGAATATTTAATGATGTTTTTTTGTAACTAATGTACAATTTATTTATTAATGTTTCAGCGTAATAACACTAAAGAAAAATATTTAAAAGATCTATAAAATTTTGTCAACATTTTATAAAAACGGAATCAATCAAATTTTTAATTTTTATTTTTATTATGATTTATCTTTTAAAAAATACGAAAAATTTCTGCACTTAAAATTTTAACTTATTTTACAAAATATTATTAAAGTTAACTTTTACTGTAAAATAGGTGAATTAGTAAATTGTTTGAGTGCCGCTTTCAAATATATATTAAATATATCTCAGCAGCTTACTTCCCAAATCGATTTTTAAAATATTACATATATTATAATTAAATATTAATGATTTAATGTTTTATTTAGTAATTATTTAAAATCAATTTTAATTTTATTTTAATTTATTATATTGAATGTATTGCTATCACATATATTATTGTTAAATTTATGTACATCAAAAAAGTATACCAAGGAAAATAACATCCAGAAATAAACACATGGGACGTGATATATATACTTGTTATCCACTCCCTGAAAGCAAACGCTCGAAGGCGAACAGATCACTAAGATATCAACTGTTTTTGACAATAATATTTAATATTCATGCACACTAATTTCATTAAGATTTCATGAGGGTAAAATGAAAAATAAATAGAGAAGGTCTCACAGAATTTTGGATATGTTTTACTTAAATAAAATAAGTTTTTAAACTTTAAACAACTTTTTTTCTCTGTAGTTTTATACACCAAAAATAATTCATAAAAAATTTAATATAAGTCTGGCTATGAAACCGTATCATGGTCTCTTAGTAACATCACATATCCTAGGGCTGCAAATTCAATAATTCAATAACATTTAATTATTTCAAAAGAATGGAATATTACTATAAGTCATTCTTCTGTGTTCGGATTTAGCGGGACTCAGTAGGTCAATTGGCTATGGCACCCACTCTAAAATAACTTAGATTCCCGTCAAAAATAATTGTTGCGATGGGCTGGTACATAAAAGATATCGGTAAAAAAGGCACTATTACTACGCTGGTCATATTCGGATTTCATTTGTAACTCTAAAAACATTTGAAATTTATTATTAATAGATTTGAATCGTCACCGATTGTCAAATAATTATATCAATCATGGCTGGTTTAAAAAATTCATTTTTTTAACACGCTTTTATTAGCTTCACTCGTATGTTTGTTTGTTTGTCTGTAGGTAACTCTCTGAAGTTGGCTGCAGAACGCATCTGAACGGATCCTTTGCATGAGAGTAATAAAGATAGAGCGTGTTTTTTTAGTTTTTTTAAACTATTTTATTTAATATATCCCTTTTATAGTGAGTACTTTTGGAGGTATGAAAGCAATTTAGAACATATATGGAAATTTCTGACGAAAAAAAATTAAATAAGAAAGTGAAAGTTTCAATAGAAAACTTCATATAAATAATACTTTGCAGATTAATTACAAAAAGCATTATTTTTTTATGTTTAATTTTTTAACTTTAGAAATTATTTTACGAAGGTAGCATTTTTGTGGTAAGGAAGGAGGGCATTTTATACATCCGATTTTCATCATATTAACATGTGAATTGTGAAAAATAAGCATTTTCATCCTGTCAGAAAAAAGTGAAAACTGTAATATATTTTATAGAAAAAAGTGAGATCACACTTTACCACATTACCTCGCCACAGTAGCGAAAGAAAAAATGAAAATCATTTTATTCCAAAATTGTTCCCCCTATCGTCATAAAAGATTTTATAGGTAACATATATTAATTAGAATCAATCCTTGCATTTTGTGTAGCGTAGGCTGAAGCAAGACGTATCTCCCTTCCTACCAATACAAGTTTGCATACTGAAAATGCAGTTAGTTACTATTCCAATAGTCCATATTCCAATATTTTGGACAGTTATAAAATGGGAAGCCTGAAGGAAAATTTCTCTTAATGAGCTGAAACCATTTTTAGTGTTAATTAATTAAAAACTTGGAGTTTTCGTTTATTCCTTGGAACATATCCAAAATTGTAAACCGCTCAATGTTTTTCAAGTACAACTTCCTAATAACTGAGATATTGTGTTTACTCAATCCTTTTACTCATTTAAACAATGGTTAATATCATTTGTATCAGGTATTAAGTTATGGAGACGTTCACTAAGTAATTCTCTCAAATTGTATGTTATTCATTTGTTTATGTTAACAATTTTTTCTCATTTTCTCATTTAGGTGAGTTTTTTCGATTATCAGCTGTCAACAACTAATTAATTGTGTAGAACGCTTTAAACTATTAGTAAATAGTCTTTTTGAAAGACTCCCTAAATTCTAAAGAAGACAATTTCAATTTAACAAAAATTTATTCTACTTTATAAACAGTAATATTTACGTTTTAATAAAAATTGTTACCGTAATTATTCTTCCAAAGTTAGTCAGTCGGGAAGCAATTGTAATAGTTCTTCAAAAAGCGATAAAAATCGTTACCTAAAAATATTACTATAATTATGATTTTTGTTGCGTTCCTTTCTTTTCTTTGATAATTACCCATATTTAAATTAAAATAGAATTCTCATAAATTATAGCAATTTCTTTTATTTATTAACAATTTAAAGGTAAGAATGAATCATTAAAAGCACAATATTTCAATATAAAACGATTCATAAATACTGTAAGCTTTTATATTTAATGTAATGCTTTTCATTTAAAGCTGTCTATTAAACGGCAATCATAAGTTACTTATGAAAAACTCAAAAAATAGTTTTCATTTTCTTCATAAAATAACTTTATTTTGAAAATTTCACTTAACTTTACCTACATCAATCCAATAATATTGTACTACTTTTCTCGAGTTTAGAGAAAATTAGTTCAAATTACCATCAGTTTATTTATTTCATTATGAAAATTGGATTATATCTATAAAAAATTATTAATAAAAATTAACAGTGAAATAAAAGTTTCAAATTATATCAATAAACGTATTGCCTTTGACGTTTTAAACTAAATAAAATAATTTCGCTCTCAGCTAGGTAGATAATATCATGGAAGATTTTTTTTTGGCTCTCTCGCGATCGCCTGACTATTAAAACACTATAATAAATATATTTTAAAGAATAAAATATTTCAAATTGTCAATAAAATTTCATCTTTAATTTCTGTTAATATTTTATAAATAACTAAAAAGTTACATGAATATTCAAAAATTTGAATATAATCCAAAATTTATATTTTAGAAAATGAGAAAAACGTCCTAAGTATATTATACATATTACATATGCTATCATGCAAAAATTTATTTATTCGCAATACAAACGGAAATGATACCTTTTTAATAAAAGAATTCAAAAAAACAAAATTTTGAATCAAAGAAAAAAAACTAAAAATAATCTCCATGACTGAATAACATTGTTGTGATTACTATATAATAAAATATCTAACGAGCCTGCCTGCCTGTCTTGCGCGCCTGCAGCCTCTAAATAATCAAGCATTTTATCGCATTCAAGCATTTGCCAGGGAATGGATGGTTTTTATTCATAAAACCCCTTATTCATCAAATCCAAATCCATAATTTATCAGTTTCTCTTATTCATCCTTTCATGAAATAAAAATACTTTTTTTTTATAATTTTCTCGACGTTAATATTTTTTGAAAACGTCGTAATTTTTATAGATTTTTATACTTTTTATTATTATTATTTTTTTTTTTTTTTTTTTTGTAGTTATTAGACAATTTTTTGTAGCATAATTTTTTAGGTAGCTGATTATTATTTTTTAAATGGATATGTTTGTTATGAGAGGTAGGTAAAACAACATTTCATAATATTTTGAACATCTTCATTCCCTGGATTTTTGGATGATAGTAGCTTGTAGCTTTACATGATATGTGATACAGTCTTTTCATTTTCAGAAAAACGCATGAATGAAACAATGGTTGGTAACATTAACAATATCAATGTTCTAACAAAATATATCACTTAAAATATCTATTGTAAATATCAAATTTCCATTGACGTATGCCGTGTTATAAATTTATCAGCAACGATCAATTTTGTCATAATAGAACCATACACGAAAACTTTTTCCTTTGAGTTTTATTGAGTATAATAATTAACAAATATACAGAAAATCCTCATGGAATTTACGTTACGATTTACCTGCGATCAATTGGCAACATAATGAGGTAGACCTAGATAACTGCCAGCCATTTATTAAAACAATCTTACTACTGTTTGTTATGTAAAGATTGTTGATAATCTCATTGTATAAAATTGCACAACGCTTATAAAAAATACCGCCTTTGGAATTAAATTAAATTTTTTTTGTTTTTGTTATAATGTTCAAAAAATGGATAATTTTTTTTTTAATCGAACTGACCATTAAATCAATGGCATTCAAGCTCGTAGGAAAGTGTGATAACGATTTGTGGTATTATTTTTCGTTAAAACTTGTTCGTATATGGTTTAATACAGTCGAAGATATCTGTATCAAAAACACATAGATTTAATATATCGTATAATTTTCAATAGGAATGAAATAGCATATCTAAAATTGAGTAGTATTATCATACACTGTAAGAAAAAATAATGGAAAAATTATGGCATTATTTTTGCTTTATCCTAAATAATCTATTCAAACCGACCGAGAGAAATATCTAATATCTACTTATTTAAAAAAGTATTTTTTAAATATAAATTTTATTTAAACTTACAATAGCCTTCTTTCGCGGCTGAAGTGTAACCTCTTTTTAACATTTGATTTGATTGCCAATTTTACTCAATAGTACTATAGATAAAATATCAATTTTATACTGAAATCTTTAAAATTTTTCCTAATGAAAACTACGAAATTTAGCTCATTTTTCAGCATTTAATTTGAGGAATATTTGAATATAATAGCATGAACATGTTTCACAACTCAAAAAATACGTATACATTATTGAAAATATCATTCATTATTATCGTTAGGCAACTGGTATCTCAAATATATAATGTAAATTGTTTAACTTAAAAAACAAGATATAACTGAATTAAATCAAATTAAAAATTTTAATTTAATTTAAAATATTTTGAATAATTTTCATGAATTAATTTTTTTTTTTTTTTCATAAAATTCTATACACTGTTAAAGAGTAGCATCTTTGTACATTATCGGTTGTTATATTACTTTTTTAGAATGTATTTCTACAAAGGATTTAAAGATTTTTAGGAATAATTTTATACTATAAATAAAATATTACTCCTAAACCTTGATATAATTAAAAAGTCGGTTAATCACGCTAGTCATATTTCATGAAAAAAATACGTTATTATCTAAAAGCATTGAAATTATTTACAAAGATGTTACCCTTAAATTGACATAAGATCAAATACCTAACAGAATTATTTTGCAGTCTATCGTGTTCCACTACGTAACCGTTCACCTTTCGAATCCGAGAAGGCATGGCAAGAACATTTGGATCGCTTAAACATGAACCATTACTATCCAAGTCGTTATCCATTATACTTAGTGTACCATTCACCACGTCCTGTATCAAGCGCCTTAAGTGATAAACCATACGATCCAAATCGCGCATGGCAAGATCATCTTGATAGACTTGCTGAAATTGACAAGTTATATCCATCACACGAGCCCCTTTCATGGAGACATCGTTCACCAACACCAATTAAACCAAGTACATTACTCCCAAGACCCAGTGAAATTGCATACAACTACGCCGGTAAGAAAAATAAGTTTTGGCTCACAAGCATAAAGAATTTACTTGGGAAGTTTAGCAGGAAATTTCAATCCTTTGAATTAAGAGATGTGCTTCAGAATTTATAATTAGTTCTTTTCTATGATTTACATAATTCTTATCCGGTGGCTTAAGCTTTAAATATAATTAAATATATAATGAAGAACTTATCTTTATCAAAAAATCAAGGAACCAATTTAACCAATTCGTAACATCAATATCTGAATAATTATTCACCGGAGTTGTGATTTTGTCTTAAACTTATTATTCCAATCACAGAATCTCTATAATCCCAATCGAATGCTCTACTGAAGACTCTCTTTCTAAATTTCCTACTTTATGGATTTTTTTCATTTATTTTTTCTTTGATCAGAAAATAGTACCTACAAAAAAAAATGTTCAATCTTCGGCTATTTAAATTATTAAATAAATTATACAATTATTACAGGTTTGCCAATCTATTCACGTGGTGGATTACCAACAAAACTATGGGATTTATTGAACCCCTCACCAAATCTACCAAAATCAGCTATTACACGTGATCCCTGGTGGTGGGATTTACCAAGTTTAAAACCATTTGACCCTACATACGATAGTTGGGGTAAATCACCATCCTTTTTGCGTGATTCATATTTGTCCCCAGTGAAGCGCACTTACTTATGGGATAAACATCCCATTCGACCCTTTGGTATGTATCCTATACTAACATGACATTTTCCTAATTATAATTTTCAAACAAGACTGAAATTATTATTTTAATTCTCCCAAATATAGTTTAGTTCAAAGCACAGTGTGGCTTTTTACTTTCAAGCACTATGATAATGATAGTTTTAAATTATCAAATTATTTTTTAATCTAAGATCAAATTTCAGACGAACCAAAAATTCACGGCTGTGAATATGTTAGACTAGAACGTTAGACCGTTGAACTAGTCAACAAAACACATTCTTGTGCAACAATTAGGTAATTTACCAGCGGCATTGTTTCAATCAATGCATGCAACAACCAACAAACAAGTAGAAGAATTACATTCTTGAATGGGTGATATCTAAAAAACCTGTAGCTTCTTTTAGTTATTGTTGACACTAAAAACCAAAACTATTTCATTTCCAAAACTCCCTGTTTTAACTATTTATTTAGTAAATGTATATTTTTTAGTATATTTTATAGAAATATTGTGTTAAATTTTTAATATTAAACTTTTAAAATAAAATGGCGAAACAAATTCTGAGATACTCGAAATACTAATTTGGTATTTTTTTATTTTAATATCTCAACTGTAAATCAACAAAGATTTAATTTTTTACTTATTTAAAACACTAAAACAGTTTAACTTCGGCAACTGTTTTGTTAACCATTTATTTTCCATTTATATTAAATTTCTTAATGTACGTTATTACCAAGAATTATTTTTTATATTAATCATGTTGTACGATGTGCTTGGGATAATACCGTCTATACAAAATAGCTATTCACTTGAAACGACCTTTATTCACTTGATTACTTTGATCTACAAAAAATATTTCTATATCATATACCATTAGAAATGCTAAATAGAAGAATTAATACATCTAATTATGCTTAGAGCTATAAAATTTAATAAACTGGGCCATCTGTAAATTTTTTAATTCCAATAAACTAACTATGTTTGGAAATTAATTTGTAAATTAGGCTCTCTAAAACCAAGTAGATTATTAAAATTTTAACAATTTAAAAAAAAAATTAATTCAGCTAAAAATCACTAATTTTCATTCAAGCCGGAGACTTACGAATGATAAAAATATCATTTGTATGTCATCGAGCTTAGCGTTACAAATGTAATAAATAAGACTATAATTCAGAAAAAAATAAGTGAATAGAGGATATTTCTACTCAATTTATCTAATACATATCGTATACGATAACCGTCTTAAATATGTCTGAATAAGTCTGAGAAAGAAACGAAACGTAAAAATTTAAAGTATTTAAAAATGAATCAATTTTTTTACCTGTATAATGTTTGTATATTATTTTTGTAAAAAGAAAAGAGCCTGAACATTAATAATTCTATTTAGTATTTTTTAATTAATGTTTAAAAACTATTAGTTTTACCATATGTGTTTTTTGTACCTATCAAATTTTTGTTTTTTGTATAATTTTTTCTGAATGTATATTATCCCATTTATTTTTTTGCCCTAATCATTTTTTCTAAATTTTTATTTTTCTATATAGTATAAAAATCTATAAATTTAACAGTAGGAATAATTTTCTTTTTTTTCCAGAGCTTTTTGTATTTTATAGTAAAAACTTTTTTTTTAATTTTGTATAAAAGTAAACGAATTATATTTTTTGTAGAATTTTTTAATTGCTTAAATTAATTTTGACTAAGCAATTATTTTATTCATCCATTTTGCGCATCATAATAATTTAGTCCGATAACCAAACTGGGTGATAATTTTTGTTTTATTCTGGTTTTTCATTGGTATCTTATTTTTGTGATATAGTTCTGCAAACCAAGACTCAAATTCGTCATAGCGATTAGGTTCAATGAATCAGAAGAACAATCCACCACTTTTTTAAATGTTCTGTCTCTTCAAATTAACTTGAAAACTTTTTATATCAATAGGATCTCGCGGGTATATTCCCTAAATATACTCCGTAAATAAATAAAAAGTGATACCTTAATATTGCATACCTATATAAAATTATAAAATACACTTATTTTATGGTGTGATATGTTGTTTACCAGATTTAATTTTCTTTATTATAGCCATTAAATTTCAAGTAAGCATGAAATAATCAAGTCGTCTCATTTCTTTTGTTTTCGAGAATACGTACAGTAAATTTTTTCAATTCATCAATTCATTGAACCAATAATTTTAATCTGATAACAGATTACAAGCATATTCGAAACTATTTATAAATATTCATGTCTGCATCACTTAAAAACTGCTGAAGATATCGATATCGAAGATATAGTTGATATCTTGATTACAGTAAACTAATAACATTTCAATTTCAAAAAGGACAAAAATGGCAATATATTATATTTGAACTTACTAACTCCACGTCTTTCGAAAAATGCCTTTATTTATTTATTCGAAAAGTATTGGCTTTAATCTTAAATAATGAGAAAATATACACAGATTAGGGTCAGAGAAAAATGCTGTCCATTTAAAAGGTGGAATGTATAAATTGAATTGTAGTTTATTAATTTTTGAAACTTAGAACAACTCTATCAATAAAAAAACTGAATTAAACAAGTCTCGGTGGTTGTCGAATTAAATCTTCATTTTTTCGAATTTCAAATATTAATTGATATATTTTTCTGTTTTAGCACACACTATGTAATTTAATCAACGAACATATTCGAGAAAAAACATATTTTACCCATATACAAATTAATTAAAATTCTAAACTTAAATTCACCTGTTCTGGAACCAAAAAATAATTTTAATGGATTGAAATAAAATTATCGTCATTGATATTATATTATTTATTTTCATAAACTATTTAAAGATATCACTAAACAAAAATAAGAAAAATTAAAAAAAAAATATTAAAAATTATTTATTTTGTTTTCTTTGGTTGATTTGATGAATATTTGCTAAATTTATTTTTATATTGTTATTTACATAAAACGAAAACGTGTCTCGTATACGATCTCAACTAATTCATTTAGGCTGTAAATATTATATAATGTCGTATAAGTATATTACAATAGCAAGTTATTTAAAATCAGCCAAAAACTTTATAAAAAATTATAGATAATTCTATTTTATTTTAAAATAAATTAAAAAATGTACCAAAAAAAATAATAAAAGCTTAAAAACGAATGTCTATATCTTTTATTTAATATGTAAATACTTCGATCGATTTCACTAAGAATAATCAAGAACGTTATTCGAATAGCGTATCATTAAAAATAGCACCTTGCAAGTTCTATACTTTATTTCTAAAAGATACATATGTAAATTCGGACGATGCTTATCGAAGCTAGGACTGGAAAAACCTACTACACAATTTGTGGGACCAACTTACCGTACCGGTAAATACTATATCCACGTGACATATTGACGGTGGACAATTTATTGGCAATACAGTTGAAACGATAGTCATGGTAAAAAAGTCCTATTCAATCCTATAGATATTGAATAGGATTTTTATCAAGGAGGCCATATATTTTTTCGCGATTAACATTGTTTTTCAATTTTAGTGAAAAACAACGTGATATTATACAATTCTTTGCGAACTTGATAAATCTACATGTTTCACGATTGCGTAATAATTTCATTACCATCCTTAATATAAAAGTCCTATTCAATCCTTTAGAAATTGATAAGAAATCAATAAGATTGAATAGTAAATTTCATTCCCTATTCAAAATTTGGAATAGAATTGAATAGGAAATCATTTTAATTTTTTTCAATGAAATTCCCTATTCAATATTTATGATTTCCTATTGAATTTATATAGGATTTTTTATCAGATTTCAAAAATTTTCAACAAAGAAAAAATTTGGGCGTCTGGTTATAACGAAGTTTTTCACGAAGAAGTAACTTAATTCACTTCGAAAAAATGATTCACCTCCAACGTAAAACCTCCAATAAAATGCGAAAAAAATATTCTAAAAATATACTTTATATTTTTCAAATATTTCTATTGATAGTTGTTCTTATAAACATAATAAGTTTGATTTTATACTTTACAGATGCAGTGATTATTATATCTTGTATGGTATTTATGTTTACAAAGTTAATATAATGACATTATAGTATTTTGTAAGACGGCTGTTCGAAAATTGATAGAATAATTTAATTATGCATAAAACAATTTTAATTAAAATCCTTCCCCTGCTAAGAGTCCCTTCTAAAACATGAATAAAGGTATTAAATGGCTATCTTAAAGATAAGCACGAAGAATCAGACTTAGTACGACACTCTTGTTATAAAATAAATAATATTTATGTTTTGCCACTTATCCTTACAGTAAACGGTCTCTTAAGGAGACCAGTAGCCAGACTTAACCAGACTTAGTACGACACTCTTGTTATAAAATAAATAATATTTATGTTTTGCCACTTATCCTTACAGTAAATGACCTCTTAAGGAAGTTAATCAGCAGATGTTATAAGAAAACCGTTTTTTCATTTTTCTAACACAGATAACTCAAAAAATACTTTTGGTGTCATTTGTGCTAGAAAATTGAAAGAAATACATTGTGTATTACAAGTTATTTAAGTCAGAGGCTCACTTAGCTGCTTTCATAAAGAAGTGTGCTTTTAATAGCTGTTGATAAACTGTCTTAAAGAGGATTGTAACATAATACTGAAGAAGCCTCCTTTATGTAAAATCATTCAATTTTCGCGCACAAATAACTCAAAAAATACTTATCCAAATTTTTTGAAGTTTGGTATGCACAATATAAATATGAAAACGAAGAGCTTGTCAAAATTTTTCTCGAAATACATTTCAAAATATAAAATCAAATTTTGATTTTTACCTAATAAATTTTTTTCGATAACATCTCTTCGACAAGCCCTCCGTTTTCATGTCAATATTATTCATACCAAATTTCATAACATTTGGATAAGTATTTTTTAAGTTATTTGTTATATTTCATAGAATCACCTAGCTAGTCCGTCCATTATCAATATAACTCAAAAATGAAGATATGACAAGCAGAAATTTTGTTGACATATTTTTGAAAATAAAATTGAGATTAAGTTCGCTAATGAGTACCGATTTTCACGTTCTTGGCGGCGATCGACGTGATTTATGATAGACCCGATCAACGTTAAGAGCTGATTAGTTTTTGGAGTTGATCGATATTTGAAAAGTAATTCCAAAAAAACAACATTTAAAAAAAATTTTATTCTTACTTTTTGAGATTTTACAAAATCTACTAGAATCAATCCAAATTTGATTGCGATGAAATCGGTAGAGCCGTTCAAAAGTTGTAAGCGTTTCACATACTTTCACACATACACACACACACTCAAATATACATACAGACATAGTGACAACCTTACAGGGGTAGTCAGGGAAGCTTCCTGTAACCTCAAAACGTCGAGATCTGATGATAACTCGATTTTTTCAAAACGAGGTAAAACCTATAACTTTCTTGAAAATCTTCGAATTTCTTAGCGGAAAGTTAAAAATATATTAAGTACTGGCTGTAAAGAAAGTTCTGTGACAACAGATTTTTGTCATTGTTTCGTAAATAAAATCGACTGAAATGCTTCTGTTATGAATTTTTTTTTATTAACGATTGAGGAGGATATGTCTCTGTCCAGAATTAAAACACTTCTGACTAATATTAAATTTAATGCAATTTTGAATACGACAAAATCTTTTACTAAGTAGCTTCTCAACTCGAAATGATTTAACAATTCTTAGGGGTTATAAAAAAAATAATATTCGATCATTTAAATAAGACTTTATTAATTAAGTGTGAGCCAAGTAAATAGTAAATAAAAAACCAAATAAAATTATATACACACACGTGGTATTCATCACCATTTATTTAAACTTTTAATATCTGTATTTTGTTAAGATAATATATCAAAATATTGTCCTCATTAAATACTGTTTTTCGTTTTTCGCATCGGTCGATAAATTTGATAAATTTTCAGAATAAATTAAACTTAGAGTAGTAGTCTAAGTTTAATTTATTCTGAAAATAATGCAAGACAAATACAGGTAGAAATTTTTCAAACAAACGAACGATTCACAATCTGTGAATCTTTAAAATAATACGTTAATCGCCGCTTTAATACCCGGAAAGATTGCAGCTTAATTTTCATTTCGAAAATACTCCTAACAGTACCCAGCATTTGTTTTCAATTTACATTTCCCCTACATAATTTTTATGTGCACCCAGATTCTATATTTAAAATAAATTTTTGGTTTTAGTTCTATCGTTAATAGATTCGAAAGAATCTGAATTAAATGACAATAGTGTATTTAAATTTTATGTTAATAATAATTTCTGTAACTTTAATTTTTTATGACAATAAAAGCTTTATTTTAAACTTGTCCTACTTATTCCGTTAGTAGTATTAATATAAATTAAATTTTTTATAAATTGGTAAAACTTGTGTGTATACATAATTTTAGTAACATTAACTTAAAAAATAATTAATATTTATATTTTAAGTATAATAATAATTATTTACAAAAATATAATTCAAATAATATATTCTTCTCTAAATGAAGAAAAATATTTAATATAAAATGAAGATAGTAACTAAATAAATAAAACTAAATTTTGTAAAATAATTTAGTTTTATTTATCATGGAATTCCACAAATTAACGCTTGAAAAAATTAAGAAGATAGTAACAATAAATAATATCGATTATAAATAAGTTAATTAAACAAATGATATTTTTAATAATTAATAATGAATTAAAATTATAATCATTCTACTTTAAAAATGAAAACAATTTGTATTTGTATTTTTTTTTTTTTTTACAACACTCTTTAGTATTTATAGTATCTAATGTCTATATAATACATTTAATTTTAAAACCATTTCACTGATTATTTTTATAGAATTTATTATCGAAGTTATATGAGCCATTTGTGTCAATATTTATTCATTTTGAAATAATTCAAATTTTTATAAAATAGTGCTAAGTATAACTATGCCAATCAGTTATTATTACCGTAGCAAGTGAATTTCTTAAAATAATAGTTTAAAAAAATTATTTAGATGCTCGTTAAAATTGTTTTATGTAAAGGATTGGATTGCAAGGATATGATGAAAAACCGATATTACTGGTAACATCGAACGATAAAATCTATATTTTTACATTATCATTACGAAACTATCGACATGAATACCGCATACATAATATTATTCCATTTGTTGATACGATATTATCGAAATAAGAATTAGGTATTAGAACTGAACAAGAACCAAGCTCTTCGTTATTTGCAATTTTTTGCATAATTAATTTGAAAATTATTAATTAATCTCAAACTGTGCATTTCATTTTTAAATCAATTAAATTAATCATGTGTTACACAAGCGTATTAGAAAATAAAAATTTTTGGACAAAAAAAAATTATAATAGAGTTAAATTTAGCAAAAAAATAAATAAATCCCACATTTAATTAACGATTAATATTTTAAACTAATTACTGAAGGTTTATTTTATACTGATACATTTTCGAAGATCTTGGTAACCACGTTCTCCCAATATTGTTTTTGGTGTATTATTAGTAAAATAATTAAGATTTCTTGACTGTGCTTACACACCATAAAGAGTTTTAAAATGAACACGAAAATTGCCTCATACAAAAAAATAAATTCTATTAAAATAATGAATATATTCCTATTCATATTCTAGAAACAAAAAAATAATTGTCTTATTAATAGCAAAATAATTTGTTTTTTAATTTTATACAATTTGGTTATTAATAAAACAATATCAAGAATTATATTATTAGATCTGAATTTTAATTTACAGAGAATTTGTTATCAAAAGTATGAATAATAATATTTCATGAGATTATTACTATTAATCTTCTTCTAGATCACATTTTTCTCGACTTGTAAAATACGTAGGAGAAAAATCATCTTAAGTAAATTTTAAAGCTGGATTTTTTACTTGTATAGCTATTTTATTTACTGTCATATAAACATATAAATTAGTGTTCATATATAAAAATATAAACGCACATTACTTAATAAATAATTGTTTCAAATAACTAAAATTATTTTAAAATTTATGTCAATTTTCTAATGCGTATCAATTTTAATTAGTATAGTTCTAAACTATGCGAATACATTAAATATTTAATAGTTATTCACACTATACCGTTCGTTTTTATAAAATATACAAAGTTAATGATCGTTTAAAAACATCGCCAAATATTTATAATCTATAAAAAATCGTCCTAGTTACTATCAATTTAGTTTTGGTTGCGAATCAAAATTATCAATCGTTTTTCTAAAATAAACATCATTGCAAAATCTTTTTGAAGTGTGATCCATTTTAATCTTCATTCCAATAGAAATTTCATTTTAAATTCTTTCGCAAGGTTCATTTAGTTTATCAAAATCCAAAAAATTACACAATTTTATTTGTTAATAAACTTAAAAAGGTTAAAAAACGTAAAAAATTGACGACGGTAAGTTATGAAATCATGCTGTATTAGGATATCGGTATTTATTAAAAAACTAATTAATTACCTCCTCGGCATATATTACGATAAAATAAAAAGTTATGAAAAGAAACTTAACATGCCTTAGAAGCTCCATGCAGTATGTATATAATGGATATTCAAAATACCAGCGAAAATCTTCATACTTAACAGTATTATATTTACTGGTGAAATTACTCAATAAGAAACATTTATTTTTTTTAATTAACGTATTTTTTCTTATTTTAATGGTGAAGATAAAATAGATCATCTTAAAAAGTGGTCTAAATATTTTTTTTACTAGATTTAATAGAACTGGATGCTTTTTTTCCAAAATAAAGATGCATTATAGTTCATTTTATGTGGATAATACATTATTATTGATAACAAATTCTATGCATATTAGTTTCTCGATTATACATAATTTTAAATAAAAGGATTAGTGTCAATAAATAATTTTCAAACGAAGATGAAAAAAAAATTTAATAATAAATAAACTTTTTTAAATTGACTAGAAAACACAACACAAAAAAAGTTAGTACCATATAAAATTTGTTTAAATATATTAAATGAAGAGGGAGTCGATGGAGTGGTTTATTTGATTCGTAATGATCGATAAATATTAAATAACTTTGCAACGTGCATAGTCTAGCTAGTCAAAAGCACATCATTTTAATAAAAAAACAAACGTTACGAATATTAATTCAAACAAACGTCATCGAACTAAAATAAACAATTCTCAAGGTGTATCACGATTCCAAATTTGCTACTAAAATTATAACCGAAATTTTGACATAGCCCAAGTTATATTCAAGTGTATGAATAAAAAACAGAAGTATAATTTTTTAGATGAGATAAATTATCTAAAAGAAATTTACGATAGGACGATAATAACGTTTAAATAGTCTTCTAGAGTATATGCGTTTTGAGCAAAATGATTAGTAAGTTCTATATAAATAAAATAGCTTAATAAATTAATTGTGGTCAGAGATGATATTACAGCTACCAAACTCACATGTTTGAGAATAGAAATATTTTTAATATGTAATTGTTTATTTTAGTAAAATGCTAAAAGAAGTCCATACAAAACGAATACACAAAAATTCAGGTAATTTAATTAATGTTCGTTTGTTTTGTGTGGAGTATCAATTTGTAAATTCCGCGATAGATGAGATATTTTGAAAAACCGTCTTAAAAAAATTTATTTACTATTTTGCTTAAAATGATTAAAAATATATTTTTTGATCATTTTATTTTAAATTTATCTATTATTTTAATAAACGTTTTTTTATTTTATTTATTTTTAGGAAAATAGTCTTTATGAAAAATATGATACATTTCTAGTAAAGATTTATCAATAAATGCAAATATTGCGTCCACGTCCGTATGTTCGTAGTAATTAGTTTATCATTCATATTTTAAATCAATTTAATTTGTTAAAATTATTGGCCATGAATAACTAATTATCAAGACACAAAACATTTAAGAAGTACACATTTTCTCTAATTATATTAATTCAATATTATTAAAAATACAATTTAAATTTCTCTTTAATTTTTATTTTTTTGAGTGATTCTTATTCGGTGAAACAGTAAATCAATGGTAGTTTATTGACCGCATTCAAAAGCAAAATTCATTGAGCTATTATTTAGCAATTCGCGCAATTTAATCTAATCTCGCAACGCTTATATTTCTCAGGGTACGAGAGACATTTTTCAAAATTGATTTAAACATTTGTTTATCATTTAACTATTAATTTAGTATATCCAAGTATATTAAACCAAATTATATCGAAATTCGTTGGAACCTTGCATTGCTTAAAATGTGCGCAGTCTCTGAAGGCTTTGAATGCGGATGTTATATATTCGGTCTTTTCATTTTTAATTGTTCATCAGATAAAAACTACCCACAATTTTATTTGACTTATTATAAACTTAGGCTCTTCTGTTAAGTAAATTTTCAGTCTTTTCCTTATATTTGTAAAATTTTAAAGTAAAAATAATTATAATCAATTGAGAAAGGAGAAAATATTAATAATGTTGTATAACTAATTGCATATCACGTAGCATAGTAAGAACACAATGTGTTGATTCAGTAGTATTTTAGCAACTAAACATTATAATGAAACGATTACTTAATTGATTCTTATTTTAAGCAGCATTTTAAGCCTTTAGTTTTTGCAAAATCGAACCAAGTTTTAAAGATCGTACTTATGTCATCGCTATTTTTCGCCGCTATACACTTTATTTCACTAATAATAATTGTCTACAGTGATTAGCGAAAACGGATTCAACATTACGAATGATTTTGAATTAAAACATAAGTATGATAATATGTGTAAATGTGTAATGTGGGTCACGTGGGCACCCAATTAACAAAATCTCCAATCTGATAATGGATCACATTAAACATACACGGAGGTTTAAAAATGTTATCTTAGTAAGAAAAAATAATGAATTCGTATTTCGCGTATTGTTTAAAACGGTCGGTGTTTTTTAAAATAATCAAAATTTGTTTCATGAATTGTGGGTAGTTAAGCTACGAATATTATAAATCAATTACACCTTTGGTAACTTGATTTAAAAATATATAAAAATCGATCTTCAAACATACAAATTGAGTTCACAAAATTAATTGCAATTAGTTAATTCCAGTTAATAATTTAAAAATCACTTTTGTTTAATACTGAAAATGGCAAATTTAAAATAAAATTAAATTTTAAACTGTATTTTTATAGCTAATTTTTGTTTCTTAGTTTACAAGATTCATTCAATTGGTGTTACGATTAGTTTATGTTTGTGTAAAATGAGAATGATATTCCAGATGTTAACGAAAAGGACACATCTGAAAGAGTTATTTCTTTTTAGGAGGATTACGTTGAGGTGTGGACGGACGACCGGAGTTCATTCCACTATACTGATATTTAGCTTTCTTTTCCGAAGGTTTTAAAATCTGAAATTAATAATTTTTTAAATATAAATTGTAAATAAATAAATATATACTTGAGGTTGTACTGGTTGTTGTACTGGTTGAGATTGTGTAATCCATAGCGATACAATGAAAAATTTATGTATATGTATATAAATACCTTATTGCCTTCAAAACAGCTTTCAGCAAACTGTTTAAAGCTAGTTAAGTTCATAATCAAGAATTTCTGTATTTCAAAACATGATATTAAATCAAGTTTCATTACTTCGAAAGCATAACAATCTATACAACAGTTAAACCTATCTAGATATAAATCGTGTCGTACACTAGAGATCGCGCTAAACAATCATCGAACAAAAAATTAGAAAGCTATGACATTAAGTGTATCCCTCTAAAGTTCAGTCCATCAAAGACATACCTGAAAAGAACACATTAATGTTTCATCTACTGACATCATGCCACCAGCATTATCGAATTCCCCACAATAATTAGGTGCTGAAAATAATGTAACTAACTGCCGTTTTGCAAAGAATTCATATCCATCTTCCACCACTTGATGTGCACGACAAATTAAGTCCAAATCATGTCGATTAAGAAACTTTCCAACAACGTCAGCACCAAATGTAAATGAGACACCGCGATCATTTTCACCCCAACCTTGTACATCCTTATCAGGATCAGACCATAATAAGTCACATAACAATCCTAAAATGGTAAATTTCCATAAGATCACATTATTGTATTACTATGTGGGTATATTAAAATAATGATAGAAATACAAAAAAAATATATTAAGATAAACTTATACTCTGCAATAATTTAATATAAAGTGTGAAATTATGAAATATATTATTAAATTTAGCCTGAAGATGTTTAAAAATATTAACCGCAAAGTTATCATAATTATCATTTGTAATAATTTCGAAAAATAATTTTTGAGTTAAAAATAAAAATTTTATTTTATATTTAGTTTTTTCGTGAAAGACTCTTCGTCAAACCCTCCGTCAATATTGTGCACATCAAATTTCAAAAAATTTGGATAAGTATTTCTTTGAGTTATTTGTGCACGAAAATTGAAAGATATTACATAAATGAGTGTGCTTCTTTCTAACAGCTGTTGATAAACCCACTTTAATGATGATATTCGATAACCTCTACCACACTCCGCAAAATTATTCCAAAAGGAAAGAATGTATATACATCGATAGATTTTTTTAATTACCGATCTAGATTTGTTAGAAAACTGAAGAAATTTTCATATTACTTATTAATTAATGTAAACAGTAATAGCCATTGCTTTGGTAATGTAATAGTCTAAAAACATCCAACCATTTTCATTTATTAATTCACCGTTATGTTTGCGAAAATTCACTTATTTATTTCATAAATAATGAAAATTAATTTTTAGTAATCTATACCCGTCTACACTGTCTTTAGTCTATGAGTTTTTAAGGGTCACTAGACTATGAAAATAATGTCCCTAGTTTGAATCCGAAATTATTTCAGGAAATTAACGACAATAAAACCATTATATTCAACAGTTGGAAATTTCCGAATTAAGATTGAGAGGCACTATTAGCTCAAACTGAGTTAATAGAAGTTAATATAATAATAATTAAAAATTAGTTAACACTTAATGTTATTTGTATTTAAATAAAAGAATTGTTAATAAAAAAATAAGTTAACCTGTGTCAGGTACATCTGTTGGCCTCATAATTCGGCGTATTTGTTCCATTCCTTGTAAATCAGGACTCAATCCACCGTGACAACAGAATATTTTTTCATCAATAATTGCTGCAATTGGTAAACAATTGAAGCAGTCAGTGAAAGTTTTCCATAACTTAATATTGTATCGTCGTTTACCTTTAAAAAAAGATTAAAGATTAATAAACAATTATAACTTGAGTATCCGAGTGATCTAAAATTACTTACATTCATCATAGAATCCATATATTCTGTTTATAGAAGCACATTCGTGATTACCACGTAGTAGAAAAAAATTTTCTGGATATTTAATTTTATATGCCAATAGTAAACATATTGTCTCTAAAGATTGTTTTCCACGATCGACATAGTCACCCAAAAATAAATAGTTAGCTTCTGGGGGAAACCCACCATATTCGAATAGACGAAGTAAATCAGTATATTGACCATGAATATCACCTTCAAAAAAATTAATTTTTTTAAATTATCTAAACGATGTTTCTTAGATATTATGAGAAATACCTCTCAGCCAAATTCCCATTACTTAAGATTTGTTGCAGAATTTTGTTTTATACAAATATTTTACCACGAAAACAAGAAAAAAAACTTTCAGATGATTTTAATGAAATTTTTTGTTTAATTAACATAATAATTTTTTGGAGAAAGAGGAGATAAAATTGATTAAATATAGAATATTTTCCACATCTCATTGTGTAAGATGTGTTTTAGGTATTTCTTTATAAAAAAAAATAAAAGTATACACCAATCCAAACAAATATTATTAACAAAAAATTAAATAGTTATTTCAGATTGTGATTCAGATGAGTATAAAATATTATATTGTTATTTCAGATTGTGATTCCGATGAGTATAAAATATTATATTGTTATTTCAGATTGAATCAATTATATTAACGTCGAATATTATAGTAAAAAATGTAAATATAAAATTGAATAAATACATTACCACAAATTTTAAGCGGTGCTTCGAGTTCCAATAAGATAGGTTGTTGCAGAAATATTTCTCGTGACTTTAAACAAAGACCACGAACTTCTGCTTCAGTCATTTGAACAGATTTTCCAGGCCGACATCCCCTTACTAATCAAGCAAAAATAATATTAAGATTTGTTACACTAAATAATATTTAAAATAACTCATAGTATCGATTTTCATTAAAAAACAAATAGTCAACTCCATAAAAAACGGACTGATCTGAATGTTTCTAATTTATTTAAGATTAAAATATACACGATTTATAAGGTAAATTTTATAATTTTTTTTTTTTTTTTTTGAGATTAAAATAAACTTTTTACTTAGATAAACAAAATTATATCCGATAAGCACCTTAAAACATCTTCAAATTCATGTATTTTATATTTTAAATAAACATGAAAATTGAAGTCGGTCGTTTTTTTGGATTTGGCTATATATTTGGAATAACAAACATTTAAAAATTATTAATTCGATGTTCACTTTTTGCAAAAGCGAAAAGATTGGATTCTATGTAAAATAAAGCTAAATATATCTAATTGCAAATTATTTTGTCTTCATCGCATATAACTTGTTCAAAATATGGGAAAAACAAAAAAATTGATACGGGGTAAAAATTGATGTTGAAGTATCGTCAAAATGCATTCTGAATCAAAATATGATCAATAAGTAATTTTGCATTTCTACCACTTATTGAAAATCGATACCGTGAACTATTATTTTAAATAGAATTAATAAATTAAAAATAGGCAAAAACATTTTTTTTTTATTTTTGATAATTTATTCCTTATAAGATATGTCAAATACTACAGAAAAAATTTTTCCTTATACATATTAAGTCTTTTCATAAATCACGAGGTTTATTACGTTATGACTCTAAATTTGTGATCAAAGATTAAGTGAATCTGAATCTTAAAAAGAACCTAATCTATTTAGTCAACGTGCTAATAAAAGAAAAAAAAGTTTTCATAATGGATTTTCTAGGTTTCATAGTTCTAAAAATTGAAAATATTTTACGTCGAATATTTAAGACATTAATAGAGTTTTAACATTCCTTACCTATCCTCATTCACACATAATTAAAAAAAACCCCATTCGAAATTTTTTAGAATAATTTATATTGGCCATTCCTGTTTAGCATTGGACTTCAGATACAATACTAATATAAAATTTTGTTCATCAAAATTTAAAAAAAAATTTAAAACCGAAAAGAAACTTAATTATGGAAAATAAATTTTTAAAAGCAAGTTTTAGTTTGTTAAATTAATTACCTTGTCATATTGATTAAAAATGATATTTTTATTTCAAGTTCATTTGAAACATTATCGCATTGTAGCTAAATGTAGCCAGCAATTACGTTTAATATTTGTAAAATTATTTCATGTTAAAAATAAGAAATATTTATTTTTATAATAAATCTATTCAAAACACTCAAGTGTCTGTTTATAATATTATTTTTTTTCTGAGAATATACAGGGCCAATCACATATAAGGCAATAAAAATTAGAAGCAGTATACAAATGGTTGGAAAATGTAGTTGTTAATGGTTGAAGTAATTAAGGAAAAATCGACCCAACTGCGTAAAAGTCTCGGAAGGGGTCGGGAGTAGATTATGTAAAAATCTAAAACTTTCTTACTGGACATTATTGACCATAACCTCAAAATTATTAATTTTTTTAAAAATAATTATTAATGATAACTCTAGGATTTTTCGAATAAATTTCGATTTTTTGCCTTTTTATATTTTTTATAAATTTCGACTACTTTGTATTTATAAAAATACAAAATAATTTCATCTAGAAAATTGGGGCAAAAAATCGAAATTTATAATCAAAATTATTGAGAAAAATGCAGACAACCTCTTTTTTGATTTTTATTTAAAACTATCGCAACAAAAATGTTTATATTTTTATAAAAATCGGTGAAAATGTTCTTTTTTGGGTACAAAACCAAATTTTTTCAAAGCAAAATATTTAATTTTCGATGGTTTATAAAAAAAATTTTAAAAAAAACTTAATTACCAATCGTAAAATTTTGTTAGCAAATTTTCTATTTTGAACTTTACCAGTGCTCATTTTTTTCGATAAAATCTTAAATATAGAATTAAAATATTATATAGTTTATACAAAAATATCGTTTTATTTTAATAGTGTTTTTCTTTTATTGTAAATAAACGTTTACATTCATAAAAAGCGATAATTCTCATACATGTTATAAGTAATTTACATGTATTTAACTAATCTCGACTTTCAAAGTTCCGAAAATACTACACTTAAATAGATAAAAACTCATAAAGTACAAAGACTGTGAACTGAGACTAAATATTTACAAATTATCACGTCAAACTGTTTTATTTAATTTTTTTTTTTTTTTTTTTTTTTAATTTCTGGCTTCAGCTAGTTTTCAACTATATAGCCATTAACCAAAGGGGATTATTAATATATTATTTGTAAACAACTACAGTACGGTTAGGTGGTCACCCATCCAATTACAGATTGTGACTGCTGTTGCTTAACTTTATAGATTGGTCTAAGCCTGTCATTACGTTACGTCAGTCCGGGGTCTTTTATTTAATTCATCGCCAAAACCGCTCAAACTTTCTTTTTTACCCAACACAATTATTTACGTCAACGTTAAATAGTCACCTTATCATTTATAAAAAGTAGTTTGTTCCGTTTTTTGCTTTTTTTAACAATATTTTTGTATATAAACTATATTATAATTATATATAAAAGTTGATATTTCAACGCAAAAAATGAGCACTGTTAAGTTCAAAACAAAAATTTGCTAACCAAATTTTTCCATTAAATATTAGGATTTTATTATACTTTTTTCATAAAAAAACGAAAATAAAATATTTTACTTAAAAAAAAATTTGGGCTTGTTTTAAACGCAAAAAAAAAAACCGATTTTCATGAAAATATAAAAATTTTTGTAATAGTTATAAATAAAAACAAAACAAAAAAATAGATTTTTATATTTTGCTCGATAATTTTGAGGTTATGGTCAAAGAATGTCGAGTAAGAAAATTTAAAATTGTTTCATCTACAATTTAACTTTTTCGACAGTTCAGAACTTAGGCGCAAATCACAAAAAGGGACTTCCGGGAGTTTTACGCAGTCCAATCTATTTTTCCTTTACCGTTTTAAATACCTTAATAGAAGATAAATTATTAGCAGTATATACCAAGGTAATTAATGGTGTAAATACATTAACTACATTTTTCGATCTTTTGTATACTGCTAATCTTCTATTACGGTATTTTAAACGCTTTGATCTTGGCTTAATATTGCTCAATTTTTAGTATATGTGTTTTTAGTACAGGCAAAAAATTTATTATATTCAGCGAATGTAATACATTTGCCTATATTGATGTACTTAAAAAATGTATATCATAGAATAAAATTAAACCATGTAAATATAGTTTAAAATTATTCCCGACTTTTTAGATAAAACTGCAATTCAATCTTCAATTGTTTTTCGTGAGGAGTGAGATACGAAAGCAATATTCATTACATTTTAATGAATTTTATAGTGCATTTTCTCTAGAATATGAACACTGCTAAGTTGCAGAAATCATAAACGAATTCTTCTTTTAATTATTAAAAGAAAACAATAAAGCTAAAGCTCTTTATGTAATATAATAATTGTAAGACAATTTAAGAAATAGATATTCACATTTTCTTTATTTTTTATTTAAATTTTCAGCTGGTTTGCAAATCAGTGTTTTCGAGATTATGCTATTTTATGTAAGAGGACTTAATAAAAAAGTAAGACTATTCTATAATATACAACTTACACCAAATCTTTTCTAAATAATCTATATTCTTATTTAAAAATTTTTCTGTAACTTTTTCAAGTCTATTTAAAACTAAAATAATAAATTCTATATTTTAATTTATTATTATAAAAACAACAAATTAATATTTTCTGTGTGTATAGTAATACAAATATTTATTACAATTTTAAAACATATGAATTAGTATATTTATTTATAACATAAATAGTTAATTTAAAAGCAAATAATAATATAAAAAGCCATGCGGTTATTCATATAAAAAGCCAATTGAAAAAAGCGTAAAATTATGTATTGTGTTAAAAATGTGTATTTTTATGTTCATGCAAATAGTTTTAATATAGATATGCCATTTTTGATATAAGTGGACCCAGTTTATTAATACCCTTACATTAATAAATTGTTGAAATAAAACATAATTTTCTTAGTTTTCGGTTTTTAAATGCAATTATTAATATTTCTAATTTTTATACGGTTGAATTTTACATTGAAAAATTTTCAAAATATTCATTTTGAAATGAACAATTTATAGAATCATTTCTAGGGAAAGCAACATTAAATTTAATTTTGGATAAGCAATTGTACATTTTTTGCTTGATTAAAATATTCTGATGATTCTTACAGAAACTATTCAATTTAATATAACTCATTTTTTATTCTTAATTACTAAAAATTTTCGTTAATAGTTTATTTAAAATTTTTATTTTTAGCATATAGCAAACGAATGACGTTATTGATTATTACATATTAATATGAATATTATCAGAAGAACTCCAGGATTATTCGAGTAAATTTCGATTTTTTGCCCCAATTTTCTAGATGAAACATTTTTTTGTATTTTATAAATATGTTTGCGAACCGTCACCAAATCAGCAACGAGTTACATTTCCCCGGAGAATCATTACGACTAGGTAATTCATATTGATGATGACTACTTGTCGAAATAAGTATTTATAAAATACAAAGCAAATTTTACTCTAGGAAATTTTTGTTGGTGTTTATGAGTTTTCCAGAGTAATTAAGGCCTAAAATACAAAAATTAAAAAAAAAAATATCTCAAAAATAACTAAATACTAAATAGATCTGCTTATTATAATTTTATATAATTCTAAATCAAAATTTTTACCAAAAATTGTCTAAATTTCCTGACTTATACCAAAAATTTTTTTAATTCCCTGGCTATTCTATGATCTTTTACACAAAATTAAAGTTCCCTGACCTGATTACTCCAAGCCTGTTAGGTTTACCCTGACCATTAGACACAATGGGATTATCAGATTCTCTAACTTTGTGTTAGGAACTTTTAACAACTTTGGTTGTTAAAAGCATTGTATTAATTACTGAACTAGAGATAACATCTTCGCAAAATCAGAAATTATTTTCTAGACAATGGTCATAATTTGGCAAGTAATAATGTCAGTTTAAAAAGTTAAGATAAAAATAACAATGTTTTCGAAATAAAAATTACCGTGATTTTGTGTGCATTTTAATAGATGCAATCGGTAATTTACAATTTATTTAATAAATAGGAGAATTATAAGTTACTTTATCATCTTTTCTATTTTTAATTATTTTAATTATAAATGTATTTCGAGATAATAAAATAATTATAAAATGTGTCTAGACACAACGAAACAATTAAATATAAACAAAATTGCTAATAAATAATTTTAATCACTGTTAATATTAAACCTCAGCATTTAAACTTTGTTTAGAATATTTAAATTTTTTTCTAATAATAAAGCATTAATTTGTTTTCGTACGAAGTTCGACACCTTCCTATAAAATGTCATAAACAGAAAAAAATACAATTCAAAAATACACAGTTATATACATGTATATAAAGTGTTACAACAAATATGAGCTAAATATTATTGAAAAAAATAATTTTAAAAATATAAAAAAAAATTTTATCTGTCTTATATTCTATCCTAGATTATGAGAAGAGAGCGAGTATAAAGCTAAGTGCAACAGATAATAAGAAGCACACACTTTAAGGTTATAATGAAACGTAACATATTGAATGTGTTCGCTGGGTTTTTTTTAAAGCACTTGCGTACAAAATAATTAATTATCTGCGTATGCATATTTATTGATAGCGAGAATGATGATTAAGGGCAGACGCTCATGATAAAAATTTTTGATCAGAAAATCTGATGTGACTTCTTATAGCATGTATTTTATATTAGACCCCAAACACAACAAAATTTCTACATAAGAATCTGTTCAGAAAATATTATTGTATGCGCATACATACGATGCTGCCTGAAGTAGCATCAGAATTTCTTATAATGATATCTGAAGTAGGTCACCTGTTAGTTAAAAAAGTAATTAATGAATTTAATATAATTGAAAGTTTATTGATTCGTTGTACGTATCCCATGACATGCGGTTGCTTAAGATTTTTGTCTGATGTATGATCAGAATTTCATATACGATTTTCATATAGAACTGTGTTACGGTGTGCGATAATCATCAGATTTTCTGTTCCGACAAGTTTTACCGCGTGCGTTCGATCTATAAATATGTTTATGACAAATTTTTAATCATAAAACGGTCATAGTTCATTTGTTTTCTATCATGATACATTCGCATTGAACAAAAATAAACACACAAAATAAACACATCAGCATGTGCATACTTTAATGTTACAATTTTTCTTTAACATGCTGTAAAAATGCTTTATTTTATCAGTATATAACTAATTAAAAACACCATAAATTTTAAGCACATGTTTGAGACTAACGTGTAAATAGGAAAATGTATCATAAAATGTATATCTGCAGATTTAAGGATGTTTGGCAGTTACAAGTAACGGAAAAAGTGTATGGAATGATCTTATGATTCCAATTGACGATCATAGTTATATAAAAATAAAAAATAAAATGTTCCAATTTAGTTACATTAAAGATTAGAATCGTAAATTACAAAATCATAACAATTTAACAGAAAAATATATTTGTTTTTTTTCAGATGTAAATCTGGTTAAATTATTTAAAAATATAGTACGAATAGTTTGATTTAATATTTATTTTACAAATTTAATTTTTAATTTATATAATAGGAAATAAAATTGATTTCCTATACAATCCCTATTTAAAATTTTGAATAGGAAATAAAATTTCCTATTCAATCCTATAGGAATCATTTCTATGAATCCTATAGGAATCATTTTTTATAGGATTGAATATGACTTTTTTATCAGGGACTTTGTTCATGGTCCGATTTTAAAAATTCTTAATTTTAAATTAAAAACTTTTACAAATAATAGCATACTTTCGGTAGAGAAAAATAAAGAATGAAATTTGACTAATAATAAAATTTAAGCTGAAATATTATGAATTTGTGTCATAAAAGCACATAATTAATTTATTATCTTAATATAAAAATTCCATATTTTTATCTTTATATCACGTGTCACGATAGGCTGCCATAATGTGACGTCATTTTGGTAAAAATTATTAATTGTCATCTGTCAGTTCAATCTAAACGGATGTCTTAATTAGTAAACAAATATTTGAAAATGTAGGTTATGTATTGTTTTCAATGTATTCTCAAAATCATATGTCAGTATTACGTCACTAAAATAATGGCAGACTGCATTTTTTCGGATTAAATTTTAATGTAATTTTATGGCAAGAAATCGTGTTTATTTTGAAAAATATTTATTTTTAGTAAGAAATCAATATTTTGAAGTATTTTTTAAACATGGTAAACTACCTTTTACCATGGTAAACTACCATAGTAAATTTCCTTTTGACCAATGCTCGAAATGAGAAATGAATTCGGTCATAAGGAAATTATTTATAGAAGATTTTAATTAATAATTATTTTTTACTTTTTTTTTTAAATTTTTATTGTCAAACTTATTAATTAATAATTAATCCAACTCATTTGTTTACTTATAAAATGTGTTAAAATTTCAAGTTATTGCAGCATGTGTTGGTTAAGTAGAATATTTCAGTGTTTAATATTTATTTATTTACACTTGGATATTATTAAAATTAATTATTTTAATCAATTTCGACAAATAAAAATGTACCGCTTTAGGTGTGTACTAACCACTCTTAATATTAAAAACCCCATTCAGTTTGATTGTATTTTAGCGAGTAAAGCGATTTTATTCTGATACATATCGAAAATTTAGCTAAATGTTTAAAAAAAATCTTATTTTTTGTCTAACTTAAAATTGAGAGAATTTATGATTAAAATTTATCGCTTACAAATTTGGAAAGGATCTTTTCGAATACTTCATATCACAAAATCATAGGTAATATTCTTAGATATAGGGGAATACTCTTAGGCGAAATAACATTAGGCGTTCGAGCTTCTATAGAGAAAAAGCAGAAAATATTTGTGATATACTAAGCTATGTAAATAAACTAAAATTCCCATTTTCGGCTCCTCACAGTTTCTAGTGTACAGCATTCTAAAATTAACTCATGTAATCAATTATACTTAAAACAATATTTTTTTAAACAATTGTTAAAAGCACGCCAATCATCATTATTATTGTTTATAATTATTTTGATATTATTATTGTAACTAATTGTTATTTGTTATTATTATTGTAACTATTATTTGTTATTTTTAATTACTTTTACTGATATTTTAGGTGAGAATAATACCGTGACAGACTTTTCTTTAAAACTATTTATTTCAGACATTTATCTACAATAAATATTCGTGGAATATTTAACTGCCCATTTCTGAGCCTAACGATGTTTGATAGATAAATTATTTAGTCAAGTTTACATTCAGTTTTTCATGGTTATATATCTTCTTTGTTAAATTAAAACATATTGATCACCCGTCAATATTATTTATAATTAAACACATAAAATGGTAAGTTTAATAATTTTATTTCATAAATAATTAATTAATTCCGCATCAAAAAATAAATTTGACGGATGTTTTGCTATTCCTGTGTAAGATTATTATAGATTTAATTACACAGTGTCTCAAAATTTTACACGCAATTAAATCGAACATATCTTCACATAAGCCGAATACACGGAACCTACTGCGACTCACTATTTCTCAAAGACAACTATCGCTATCAAACGCTGATTCACTACCGAGCAAGAAGAGATGGCTTTGAAGCATAAAATGCTATAAGTTTTTCCAATGTGTTAACATGGAAAATTAAACAAAATGTAATATCAAAAGTTGCATTTGATTATACAATGGTAAATAAAAATATTCTATATTGATATAGTACGAATTCATTTGTGATATGATTCTTGTATGATTTTTCATGTTACACAGTTATTTTTACTATTATATCAATATAGGAAAAATTATCTAACATTTGAACGTAGGCACAGTTGCTATAAAAAAGTAAAAAGTCACAGGAAAAACTGAAACGCTTCACTAGAGCCTCAAAAGTATTTTTATCTTTTAAGTATTTTTTATTATCTCCACTTCTCAAATCTCAACAAATATATAACTTATAAATTAGTTAACCAATAGTAAAATGAAAAATATGTTTATATTTTAGGCTTAATAATTCTAAAAAACACAAAAATTGCGAAAAAAAATTACTAAAGTTTACTAAAATTCTGAACAAAATTCTTTACTTTGAAGTCTAAACAAGTTCCGATTTCTTAGTTTATAGATGATGAAGAGAAAACTAACTAGAGGTGATCGGTAATAGAGGCTATTACATAAGTACCAGTAATATTTACCTGATAAAAAACTAATATTATAGACACATAAATTAACAAAATTACTTATTAAAGCGTTTTGCCAACACCACTCTCATCATAATTTTGGTAAATACTGACTTTGAAATCGTAAAAATAATCCACTAACGAGAGACCTAATTTTATGGCAAACGCGTTGGTCATCAAAATTTCAATTCAAAGCTATTATAAATAATTTTATTTACAAAATATTTAATGGAAATTTTTAATCAAATGAACGCACACGACCCCCACATTCGCAAGTCATCAATCCATTCACACATAATAAGTATTAAAATAACTATACGATTAAAACGTTATATCAAAATTGGCATCTATCAGTTTTTAATTTTTTTAACTAAATAAATTGCATCTAAATAAATTTGCAAATTAATAAATTTGAGATTAATAAGTTTGAAAAAAATATTCTTGATTTGCTTCGCTTTATTATTTTTTTATTTAATTCAATTTTGATTCAATAGTATAATTGGTTCTGGCTGATCTTATTTTTCTAATAAGTTTTAATAATAAAATGTATTGTAATTATAAAGTTTAGTTTTTTCTGGGTCAACAAGAAACGAAAAATTTTTGTTCCATAATTATGAGAGATTCATGATAAGATTTCAAGGTCATTTGTGTTAATATAAACCAAGTATTATTACACTCAGCTGATTATTATCATTGACTAAGAAAATGCGATTAATTATTTAAATAATATACTATGCACTATTACGAAATACTCCATTTATAATTTGTATGTCTACGGTGTGAAATATAAAATTATTTTCTTATATTTACCAGTAGTTAAATCTATCTTAGCATGAAAGTCTAATACTACTTTCAAGGAGAAAAAAACTTACGTCGCAAATGAGGAAAAGTTATTCTTCCCTAAAATGTTCATTGTCATAATAAAAATAAAAATAAATTGTTCTGTACGATCAGAATCTAAAATTTAACTATCCATATAGTTTAAATTTCAACATTAAATTAACAGTAAAAATTATTGAGATATTCGCGTAAAACTGCATCCTTCGATTTTTCGAATCTTTAATCGCTTAAAATTAATAATTTTCACTATTTTTAACTCGTAATATCTATCATTTGTTTAAACGTTTTGAATAAGAAGGGAAGGTTTAAATTATTAAATTTTATTCAAAATTCTGAAATTGAATTTCGCCGCTAAATCATATCACATACAATAGGTTAACCAAATCTCACAAATGGTATGTTATTGGATCCTTACCTCACATATTATTCTAATATATGGTTAATAGTTTAAAAAAATTGTATCTTTTTATATAGATATTTTATTTAGAATTTTACTTTCAAAATTTTAACAAGATTTTTTTATCAGGATTTATTTTTAATATTGGCTTTGTGTCGTATTACCAATATTATTTAAGTATTATTATAATAGTAATATTCTATTAACACTAATTGTATTAAAAAGAGAAGTATGTTGCGATTTATCCAAGCACAGTCCATATTGAATAGTAAATAGATAGCTAATGGGAGTAAGTTTTTTTTTTTAGATCTTTTAACTTATCCATATTATGACCTATTGATTATTTTAGCTCCTCGTATATTTCAATAGAGTGCATCTATTTCATGCATATTGCATACAACATAAAGTATGATTCTACACAAGTCCATCGTAAAAATAAATTTATGTGGAGAAGCTAGAATTAACTGCATACATTATATTCAACGGCATAAATTGACTTAACAAAACGTTAATTGCCATTACTGACATTTAAAAAATTAAGAAAATGAACAGCTTAACCTAAAATAAAATTTTTTAATTAAAATAAATCCTAACAAAAATAATATTATTGATAGTTTAAAAATAAATTTACAATCATAATGAATCTTATCTTTTCTATTAAAAAATACACCATTTTAAAATATAAACTTTATAGTAAATAAAACAATGTGTGAGGCAAGGACAGTCCTGCAGGCAAGAATAATATAAATTATGACATATTTAGTATTTTATCCAATATGTATTAGTGTTGGGATGATATTCGTAGTCGCATTCATATTTTACGAATAGGTTTTCGGCGCAAATATTTTGTGAATGAAAAAAGGGGATATAATTTTTTGAAATAACAATGTACGTCGAAAGATTTATTATAATCTTATTTATAAACTACATATTTGTAAGTTTTGGTACAATAATCAAAACAAATTTCCAACATATGGTGGAGTATGAATGATTGAACTATTTTTAATTATTAATATAAATAAAACGCACACCAACAATACGTAGTTTATAGTTATGAGACAATTGTTGTTACAAGATATAATTTCATAATTAATCTAAACAGTTTATGACAACAAATATGTCAAAAAAGTTATTGTATTTAAGAAACAAAACATTTTTTATAGCATATGTATCTTTTTGGGTTTAAATGCATACATGCATCCATTGGATCCAATTGATGGATTTCGGTCATTCATGAACTGAAACTCACTTTCAAAGCCTATAAAACATCAACAGGCTATTTCTTTTCGATTTTAAATTAACTTGATAGTGGAAAGAAGACAAAATTAAGAAATTCTACAACATTTGACTGTATAACATTTATATCAAAATTTTAATTTAGATACTTCCTTCAAAAATTTCTATCGTTTCAAACTTTAGAATAAATGTAATATACACACCCTCATGTATTGGCTTTTTATGATGGGTATAAAAAGTACCATATTATACGTTACAATAATCATAAAGAATAAAATTTTAAATTGAAACATGACAATAAAATAAAATTTTGAAATCTCCGTTTTAGTTATAACAAAAATTCTTTCTTTGAATTATCAATAAATAATCAAATCTAATATGTGCTTAATTCGTGTAGCATCAGTTACTTTTGGTTCACATTCATATTCGCATCCTAATATTATTCGCATTAGCTAATACTAAAAACAAAATATTCATATTTGTGAATATGAGAAATTCGACATTCGTCCCATCACTAATATATGTATGCTATATAATAACTTTTTATATTAAAAATAATATAAATATTTTATCAACTTATTTATTGTTTAAAATACAATGTTATAATTTGTATATAAAAAAAGGACAGCTAATCTTGATGATAACAGACAGCATGTATGTTTTATTATATTTATCTTTGTTACATAGACAATGGAAACAACTTCATTCATATTTTCAACAAATCCATGACACTTTCGTTGAAAATTCCTCCTATACTTTGTCTGTTTTACTTTGTAGGGACACTCTTCTTAAGATATTAACGAATATGGACTGCCAACGATAATATTTCCGAATAGAAACTAAAGATCAGCCAGCATTTACACAGATTGTCAAAATCAAATAGTTAAACGCTAAAATGCTAAAATACGATATAATTTAGTATAATAAAATATTTGTCTGTTTGTCAATGATAAGATATTTAAACAAAAAATACAAAAATAAACAATTTTATAACATTAAAAATAAAATATGATGATTCGATAAATAAGAATACCCATAAAATCAGATGAGAAGTAATCTTTGAATTTAGTTTTTTTCTTTACTTCCTCCTTCTGCAAAGTGTATACTTTACCCATTCCCATCAATGCACAATCAAAAGCAGCATTAACAAACCAAATACAATATTTCAAACAATGTAAAATAACATCTAAGAATTTTCTATGTATTTTAATAAACAGTATGATTGTCATGTTTATTTATTTTTTAATTCCAATAATTTACTAATTTTTAATTACGCGAAATTCAATTGTATTTAAATCAATTTCAAAGGTGATAATTTTTTGATAAAATGATGAATTCAAATGAAATATAACAGAATTTTAAATTATCTAACCAGGACAATTCCGATAACTAGGAATCTATATGTAAAATTTTATTACCAGTTACCTGTTAACCGACAATAGACCATTTTATAATATTTTTATTACTTCCGGGTAACTCTAAATTCGAATGGTTTGAGTTAACTCCCTAACTTTCCCAGAAGTAACATTGAGAAATTTCCTGACCTAAAGTTCAGAAACATTTTTTATTTTAATTGTTTGTCCAGTTAACAGCATTACATTGGAAAATTTTATAAATAATAAATTTTCATTGAAATGAAGTTTTTATTTTTGTTAAAAAGTTTTTATTAATGTTTATCAAATAAATTTTATCTTATTAATTTTTAACTTATAGATTTAATTTATTTTTTACTAGTAAAATCCCCTGACTTATCCCCCTATAGTTGAGAATTTTGTGATATTTCCAGTCTTTTGGCCGCCATATAAAATTATTTTATCAGAAAATATAGTGGGCAAATTTCGAAATTCCTAATGCCATAATTAAGAAACATAGTATACTGTGCTGACAATAAACTAAAATTATATTATGATTACATGTATAATCATACAAACTTTGTTTATCTTTACGTGCGGGATTTGAATTTGTATTCTTATTATTATGTTATTATTAACTAAATCGTTAATGCCGAATTGAAAAATTTGGTTTGTTATTTGAATGACTAACTTATATTAAATAATAAGTTATTTGAATATGTGTACATATTTAAAGAGAAATTCTGTTTAAAATTATTTAATGTTTAATAGTCTGTACTAAATGATTTTCAAATTTTATACTTTATTTTTATTATACATTTTATAATGCATTTATTTTTATACTTAAAAATGATATTAATTCTTCAAATTTTTTTATATCGAAACATACGAGTAGTAAGAGTGGTTACTTAAGACCCGGCAGTTTTGCATCGTAGAAGTTCTTAAAAAAATATGATATGCTAATAGTTAGAGGTAAAATAAGAGTATGGTTTCTATCTAATTGTCTAGTGTATTAAACAAAGGTATTTTCAAATATTAAAAAAACGCGACAACCTGAATCTTCCACGCTTACTTAAAATGAAAAGAAAAAACAATTTTTTTATACACACACGTATCCCTATTTTGCATGTTTTATTTATTATGTACCGCTATCACCACTTACAGTGCAGCATGGCACTTACCTATTCTAGTCTATTATCTGTATGTTTGCATCAGCGATAATATAGTTTCTTTCTTAATTTTCTAGTCGAAAATAAAATTGATTCTTATAAAAAATATCATTAAAAGTTTACACAATGCATCAGCACTATCAATACAATATCATTTATAAATCTATCTTAGATATTAGACTTTATGATGTAGAAATTTTAAATCGCATAGTTGCTTTTGCCTCTTTTACTAAAACCGATTACATGAGGTAAAACTTTCAGCACGCGAAAATAATTCAATTATAAAAAAAAAACATTGGTAACAATTTTTCTACCCCGCTCTTTCTTTAAGCACTCGGATTACTTGTATAAATGTTGTGTAAAATTTTCAATGAATTTTTTATGGAAAATTTTCTTATTATTTTTTTTTTTTTTATATATAAACTGTGTTTTCACAGGGAGTTCAAATAAGAAAATTTTCGAAATATAAGTAATAAGAATTCATTGAAAATTTTACACAACATTCCCACAAGTGCTTAAAAAAAATTTTGTTTTTTCAAACAAGTATCCATGTAACTTTTGAACGGGACAGAAAATTGTTGCCAATAAATATAAATATCATTTAATATAAGAAAACTCCATTAATACAATTAGTGGTAAGGAATAATGCAATTTGGAACAAAACTATATTACTTTCCCAATTCAATCAAATATAAATAACTAGCTTTTATGGTAAATCATTATGCGTGTGATCTCAACGGTTGATCTGAAGAGTTGACACTTTGACAGCTAAGTTTAATTTAACAAACTATTGACAGTTGAATTTACTATGACTATTGGCATCTGATCTACATTTATAAAAACGGACTTAACATCTATTCTATTAAAACATGGCTATATCCAAACAAATAAATCAAAAACAAAGTTATATTGAATCATATAATTTAAATTAATTACAGGAAAATTTAATTTTTTAGAATTTTCCTTATTTAGAAATTAAACTGATATAATTATATTATGAACTCAATAAAATTATGTGAAGGATACTCCCATTTTAGTAAAACAAAAACGTATCACCTTTGACACATGGTAAAAAATTTTTTAACTCGGATACAGTGACACATTTCACAATACATCTTGAAAATTGAAAATTTATCGACCTTGTAAATATCACGTAACACGTATTATACTCACTTATGAATGTAACATACCATTTTATATAATAATTTTGTTTGAAAAACAGAAACATAAATCAATACGATTCAAAATTTGTCCTCATTTTACAAAAAAAAAAAAAACTACCCGTCAAATTGTTGGAATTAAAAAAATGGTTAATCATACTGCTTAAATACACTAATTTATAAAGCAATTAATTAAATATTAATTGTATTGTGTTTTGGTTACATAAAAATAAGAAGTAGAAATGAAAAAATGGTTTTTACATACAAAAATTCATGCAGATTTTATTGTTTGAAAAGTTTTATAAGTAACATTGATTTTGTAACTAATAGTTTGATTATGATATTTTAAAAAATGCACTATTTGTAGTACTATTATTATGATTACCTTCTAATAATCTTTGTATTAAATTATCGACGTTTAATTCAAAATCAGCCATATTTTATAACAAATGAACAATTTTAAATTATTAACTACAAATTACACGATCACCAGCTACCATTCCATAATATTATGTCAAGATCTACTACGGTACATTTATTTACGAACACTTCAAAACCGAAATATCTCTACTTGTATGAATCACTAACAGTAACGAGTAACTGCCTTGTACACAGTTGTACTGTACTGGGCATGGGTACTTCACTTTACATTTGGTGGGGTTTATTCACTATTCAATTCTATTTATATCTACAGAGTGTTATTTATTATCCCAAATCTATTACAGTTTGTAATTATAAGATATTTTTCTGCAAATTTCTGGCTGAAATTATCTATATATATATTCAAGGTTTTAAATTACTCGATATTCTGATCATGAATTCTAGCAAAAATATAAAACGTACGATAAATAAGAAATAAAGTTTTTTAAATTTCAGAGTTTCATAAATTGCTAAGATATTTTACTTTGATATTAATTATTTTGCATTTGCTAATTTATTGTAAAATTAATATATATATATATATATATATATATTTAAGAGTAGTTTTTAGTGGCACTATCGCTTGCGAAATTATTTTTTCATGATTTTGTCAAAAACTATGCGAAGTTGAGATTCATTCAACCTATAACACAAATTAAAGAATTGTAAAAATCAAAGAGTCATATATTAGTACTATTTAAAACTGCTTTTTGAATTAGTTTTTAATGAAATTATCTCAAAAAAATAATTCCCAAAAATTATTTTTTCTTAACTTTGCCAAGAAAATCACGCAGAATTGCGATCTTTTCAAATCTATTACGGATTCAAAAACCAATACTGCGTCTTTAGTGTATGTTTGAGAAAGTTTATGGATAGTTTAGATTCCCGAAAAGCTGATGTTCCGACGGGACATCTGCTCGCTTCTTAGCTATTTTCCATGACAAAAAAAGAGCGTACATTCGATGCCAAACTACAGCACCATCTCCTTCTACCAGGCAGTCTAAATAGCTAATATGCTCTCGAGTGCTGTGTTTTTTTTTGCAGTTGATTAAAATTGATAGATATTTTTATTTTATTTGTCTCATGTTTATTATTTTTAAATTAAACATAGTTTCCTTACTTGTATATTATTTGTCAAAATTAACAATTTTTGGACTTTAACTCGTAAGCATGAATTCAGGTATATCAGGATGAAAATCAAACATGAGCCTAATGCACTGTGTTGGTTGCCTTAAAAACTAATAAATGTTCCAATTAACATTCGCGACATATGTTACACGATGTCGTATTGTGCTATGTAATGGAAAATAGATATATCTATGTATACCCGTATACAGAACACTTCCCTATTTAAAGTACTTTAAACTCAGTTTCAGAACACAAAAATCAAATTTAAATCTTTTGGACGCCAATAATTAATACACTTACAACCATTTCGCATCTTCATGAGTAACTGAAAAAGCATTAAATCATTTTTTTTTTATCAAAAATTGGCTTTTTTAGCATTTGTGTCTGTAAAAACCCTATCTTTGCTTGTGTGCTTTTTATATTAAAATTCCAGTGATTTTCGGATTTCTCTAAGAATCGATCCAAAATCGATTATTTTCACGCACCAGTATAAGCAATTTTTAATAATTTTTTCACTTTAATAAATAAAAAAATAATTACAAAAATAATAATAATAATAAAAATAACAATATCTGACCTCTGAAAAATTGCTTAAATGTGACCTCAAGCATTTTAAACAATTTTATTTATTTTGGTTATTTTTTCGATCACTATAATTTATTGTGGTTTACATGGCAGTCTGGATTGCACCATTTCACTAAGCTACAGCTAGCCCTATCCCTGAGTTATTTAAATTGAAAATTGTTTTGAACTAACTGTGGTTAATGAGAACTATAGATTAGTACGAATGGTGCAATCCAGCCTATATCGTTACGTGTCTCTTGTTTGATTGAATTGTTACATTATTACCCTGTACTGTACTATAGACTAGATGAAACTAGATTATTATGTAAATGCATCATTTTTATAGCTGCTAAATGTTTAATTTATATTTTAAAATATACAAATTTTAGTAAATTTAAAACTTATATTTAAAATTAAGTCTGGAGTTTCGGTGATTTACTAATGTTCTTCAAACGTTTTTTGTATAAATTATTTTCTCTTCCTTAATGGCTACTATTTTATAAAAACTTTAAGTATAAACTATGTAAAATCATAAAATGTTCTAATGAGTTTGCTTCCATTAATAAAATTTGAATGTTAATGGAAGTAAAATTTATTTACATAATTGTAGAATTTTACAAATCGAATAAATCGATATAAAACTTCCTTATTCAGATTTATTTCATAAGACTTTACAGCCGCTTTTTATTCAGTTTCTTTAAAAACAAAAACAACAAAAATTTCTTCATTTTGAATTTTTTCTTCTATCCTTTTTGGTTTAAAAGATGATTTATGGATGTATTGGACCGATTTTGGTCATTCACGAACTTAAACTTCACTGGAAAATGGGCTAATTAGATTATTCTATGAACAACTGCACCAAAATTTGTTCGTAGCTTCAATATTTAGTAGCATTACAAACTTTTGACTAAAATAAATATATTTTTATATGCTGTATATAAGTCGAGAATAAAAACAATCGAACCTCTAACATTGTACCTATGATAAAAAAGGTCCTATTCATTCCTATTCAATTTCTATATGATTGAATACGACTTTTCTTATCAGGGGCGTGTTAGAAACTTCTTAATCGATTGATGTGATGCGCCACGAATAGCTAAAATTTGTGATAAAACATTCAATTATTTTAGAAAATGTTTATTTTTTAATCATTTGTTCAATTCTTTGCTTGTAAATTGTCTAGCAACGGAGAGCTCTAGCAACTGTCAAACTAAATTATTGCATAATTACATAAAATAAAATTTAATTATATTTATTGACTATTAGTTTGAAAATTGTAAGAATAATCGATCAAATTGCACTATCAATTATTTTTAATTGCAAATATAAATATTTATTAATTTAAATTTGTTAATAAATTTTGAGAAATTCATATACCATTCACAGATTTCATTATTATTTGATAAAGTAGCATTTCGTAACCATAGCAACGAAATAAAACAATTTCATGAACAGTACCCATAATGGAATATTGCAATATTCACGTCTAAATTCATAAAAAGACCCCGGACTGACGTAACGTAATGACATGCATAGACCAATCAATGAAGTTAAGCAACAGCAGTTACAATCTGTATTTGGATGGGTGACCACCTAGCAGTACTGTGTACTGTTGTTGTATAAAAAAATAATAATCCCCTTTAGTTAAATGGCTGTTTAGCTGAAAATAGCTGAAGCCAGAAAAAACAAAAAAAAAATTCATAGAAATCATATTATGAAATGGAACCCAATTGTTGTGACTGACAGCGCTGCGTATGGAGGTACTAACTATACCACAAATGTTTATAAATTATATTAAATAGCTAATTTTTATATCAAAATTAGATAATAGCGATAAAAAACAAATTTCATTTACAAAAAAATTATATTTATTGTCTAAATAAATTAAAATCATTTAAAAAATATCACATTTTATATTCATACTAAGTTTGTCAAAATATTATTATCACAATTATAGAAAATATCACAATTTTAACTTTAATACAAGTTTAACATTATCATTATCATCACAAGTTTAATTATAATAAGGTGTACAGTTTAGAAAAAAAAGGATGATTGTGTGTTACTATTACTAGTATATGTATATTTAGACATATATTTATATATGTCTTATGCTAAATATGTTTATTCCTTTAGGAAAATCTATTACCTAAATTGTTTGGTGGATTTTAGTATAAAGTGTGTGTAAGAAATTCTTCTACCTTAACGTTAATACTTAAGAAGAAAAACTCTAATAAGATGCTAATATGCAAATTATTTTTCGGTGAATATTTAACGTGACTTTATGAACGCAGCTATTGTAAACTTTAATATAGCATCATATATTTCTTTATAATACATGACGGATATAAAAATGATAAATTTAAAAATAAATAATGCTTGAATGTAATACCATGTCGTTGGCGACAAAATATTTCGTTCGCACTTTTGATTGGCAGCTGAAAATATATAAATGAAGACTTTCGAAACTTATATTTTGCAAAATATTCACCAAAGGAAAAAATTGAAGAAGGAAATATTTTATTATATTTTTGTAAACCATATACAACTAAATGGGAGCACTAAATGTTTCAATCTTAGTTTTAAGATATAAACAATTTTATTTTCCTATTATGCGAGGCTATTGTTGTATAGGCCATTAAAAATGAAAAACATTGTTTCTTGGACTTCTCTATTTTGATGCATATTTTACCAAATGTATACACCGATGTCTCTTAACTAGATAAAAATTTTAAATGTTTAAATTGTACAATTCATATCATAAAAATGACCGATTAAATTCAATTGAAATTGAATCGATAATCGATTATATTGGAAATCAAATTTCTGACTCAAAGTTTCGAATAGGTTTTAATCTTAAATAATTTCCGATTCATATACACAATATTTAAATATACTTGTCATTCCGATATTCAAATATACGTATTGATTATTTATTATAAAAATATAAACAGCTGGATTAAGAAAGAAATTCTACTTTTTTTAAAGTCGTTTAAAAATAAATGTATATTTAAAACAGCGATCTTAATCTAATATAAATATTGATGATCATATTTAACCTACAATTTGGTATTTTTTAGTTCAGTCATACGGTTACGGAGGCGCTGGCTTACAGATGTATTGATTTTTTCAAATAACTGGCCATATGAATAAGCAATTTATATACGTATGTTAGTCCAGTCATTATAGTAAGTTCACCTCGGAATTCGAGATACCCAGCTGTAAGTCTGTAAATACTTGTATATTGACACCCTAAAAGTTGTCTTAAAACCTGCATATGATAGGGTGTACGCAACTATTAAATTTCAAGGTCAAGGGTCACCAAAATTTGTTGATAGAGGGCAGAGAGCGCGTGGTCACAGCATCACTTCAAGTAAACCGGTGCCTCCGATCGAAAACGCGCCGTATACAGTTGATGAACTATCGATAAATCAATGATTATAACCGATTTTTGTGACCTTTGACCTTGAAATTTAATAGTTGCGTACACCCTACCATATGTAGGTTTTGAGACAACTTTAAGGGTGTCAATATACGAGTATTTACACACTTACAGCTGCGTATCTCGAATTCCGAGATTCTTACCTAATTTAAGCTTAAATGATTGGACTATGTCTAAATTAGATATTCCGAACAACTTATCCAATGTGGAACATTTTCCAGTAGATAAATTAATGAGATACACGGAGATTTAAAACGGTGCTGTATCTGAAAATTTGGGAAAAATGGTTTTCATTGAATTATAGATTTTGCCCGTTTTCCAATTATTAACGACAATACCACATTCTGACGCATAATGTCGCATTGTGCTGAGTATTCATTAGAACACTATTAGTTTTTAAAACTACCGGCAGAGTGCATTAGGCCTATGGTTGATTTCCATCTTGTTTATAAATTATCCAAAAATTGTTAATCATGACAGATAAATACTACATTGTTAAGGAGCCTATTGTGAATTTGTAAATAATAAACATGAGACAAATGAAATAAAATCTATCAATTTGTATCAAGCTTTTTCATTGATTAATTGACGGTATGCAAGTAAAAATACAAAATTTACAATCATGTCTACAAACGGAAAAGATCACGAATAAAAATTTATTCTAGAATGCTTTGGAATGTATAGATCTTTACCAACTTTGTGGAACATTAAATAAAAAGATTATAGTAACAAAATTTAAAAAAAGAGCAATTCAAACAGTTGCTATTGAAATATAGAGAATACTTTCCAGATGTGTATGAGTGGCAGCTGGTAAAGATATTCATTTGGACTGAGACAAGAGGAATATTTTAATTTCAGGGGCAACAAATACTGTACTATTAAATCGCAGAAAGTTTTGAATATCACTTCGTTTACTAATTTTTAATTCAATTAAGTTTTTATGGATATGTGATTCCTTTTTTTGAACTATTCATTCATACGCTTCTTTTTATTGTTGACTAACTGGCCCGGCAAACGTCGTTTTGCTACACATTTCTAATTAACTTCAACATCTTCTGAGTATAATAACATATTCTTAACAACTTTCCTCTATTTCTTAATACTGAAAGCTAAGGAAAATTAGAATAAATAATGATATTAATATATATTTTAAAGCATACCCGGACACGTTGCGGTGACAATTAGTATTACATCGATTGCATGCAAAATTTGAAGCAGATTGGACGAAGGAATTCCGTTATTCCATATAAACTTTGCCTCTGCTTTACATCCCATTAGGGGTTGAATTTCAGAAAATCTTTTCTTATGGGTGCCCGGTATTTGATGTGTAACCCACTATTTGGTGTGGGATACCCGTGACACGAAATATTTATATATACACTCGTGTTTGATGTGGGACACCCGGTACCTCGTGCACCCACAATTCGTGTATATTGTGCTGTGGTTCACATATACTTGATGAAAAATAGTAAAAGGAAGTTCAGAACCACGAATATAGAGAAGAAGAGATAAATAAATTCTATTTTGAATAGCTGACCCGGGTAAACATTGTTTTGTTACATAAATTATTTTTAATCAACATCAATATCTCCTAAATATAATAACATATTCTCAACTGTCTATAACTAAATAATGAAGCTGCGGCAAATCAGAATAAATTATGATATTAATTTATATTTTGAAGCATACCCACCCTGTTTACGCGGTGCTGTGTTATTTTTCACATTTTAATAAATGATATTATATCGTTTACATGCGGATGCAATTCTACCCTTAGGGGAAGAATTTCAAATCCTTTCTTATCGGATTTCCGGTATTTAGTGTGCACCCGGTACATTATATGCATCCAGTATTTACCTGGTATTTGCTGGGGTACACCCGAGACCGCGTTCACCCGATAATGTTTGCTGTGGTACACATATACTTGATGAAAGGTATATGGATCTCCTGAACCAAGAATGATTCCGGTTATACTTGAACATTACATTTACATTTAAAAGTTTCTTTATTTATCATTAAAGTTTACATGATTTTTTTTTTTTTTACATTTTTCTGTTCCTATTTGTTTGAAAAACAATTTATGCAGATAAGTTTATAGTATTTAGTTTTTGTGTTAATGTGCATTTTGATTTTTCGCTTTCTGGGTAAAAAATTATAGAAAAAACCCTTCATTTGTTTCGTTACAGATGCTTATAACCTACTATATACACTTATATCTAAAGCTATGTACATTTGTTCCACAGTAAACTGTGTGGTAATTTATATTTTACTTTAAAAGGTACATTGTTCTCGTTGTATATTCATGTAGGATTTTGTGTTGCTTGACGCTAGTTTCATAAAAGCTTTTTGTTCGTTCATAAATATCTTTAGTTATATCATCTATACTTATACACATTTTCGATTCGATTTAAAATTCTCTTTATTTATCTTTAGGTTTTACATAGTACTCAGTGTTATACATGTCAGATACAATTTTTGCTTTTCTGTTCCTATTAGTTAAAACAATATGCACAGAAGAGTTTTTTATTATATTGTCTAGCTTAGTATTGATGGTGTCGTTATAAATATGTTTCGATATTGGTTTCTGGGTAAAAAAAAAATATATATAACACCCTTTAGATATTTTCTTATAAATACTTACAAACTACTGTATATACAACTTATATCTAATTATAAAACTATATACATTTATTCCACAGCAAGCTGTGGGGTAGTTTATGCTTAATTTCAAATGGAGCATTTTTGGCGTCGTAGATTCCTACATCATGTAGGATTAGATGCTGTTTGACACTTATATTATAAAATTTTTCAGTTTGCTCATAAATATCATTTTTTATATCATTTACATTTAACCTAGCTCTTATACTAGCATTAGATTCCTCTGGATTTGCATAACTTATCAGTCTTAAGATCTTATTTTGTACTGTTTGTAGTTTTTTAATTGAGCTATTGGAGGCGTTGCTCCATATAGGAGGCGTTGCTCCATGTAGTGTGACTCACGGTCTTATGCTTAGATCTTAACAACTTAAATGGACAACTTTTGACACTTTATATAAAAAACATGGCAGAACAGATAACCTTTGTGTGTGTATAGAAATTTGAGTGTGTTAATACGTGTGCATCAGTAATGGTGCTGTCAGTAGTTGGTGGTGGTGGATAATATACTCTGCATGAACAGAAACTTATTAGTGAAGCCATTAATTATACACGTTTGCTCATACTTTTTAAATATTCACTTTCAAAACCTGTTTAAATGACTAACTTACTAAGAATACTCATGATCACGGTTGTATAAATATAATAGGTTTCACATCTTCATATACAATGCATTATCAAAATATGGTACTCTTATTGAGACAAGTTCTATACTTAACAAAACTGCTAATAAAGGCGCTTACTATTAAACGAAATACTATGGAGGGTAGAGGTAAGGAGAGTCATCTCATTTGGTAGAAAATCGAAAAAAGTGTCCAGCTGTAAGCTGTAAATAATAATAGCTGTAATAATTGTATATGCTCAGACGTCGCGCATGTTTTTTCCATTATTTTTTAAAAGTCGGTTATTTCTTACTTTCTGAGAATATTTCAAAGAGTTTAGACATGCATTATACCACAAAATAAATTTTTATTTTACAGTGGCAACTTTCTGTATTGTGAAAAATTGTAAGACAGAGCTTAAGGAATTTAAAAAAAAGAAAAATGTAAATTTAAAAAATAAAATGAAATCGACAGGTGGCTTGATACATCATAATTTAATTATTTTATAAACTCAGAAATATATTTTGCAGAAAATGCTTCCCAAACCGATGAATAATTATAAATTTTCATTTCCATGTGAAGATCATGAAACTGATGATATATTGTCATTTGCCCTGTTTTATCACATCAGATTGAGAATGCGATAATACGCTTAGCAGGATGGGAAAAAATTTTGTAATTAAAAAAATTGTCAAAGTTGACAAATCAATAATGATTACTATAGTTTTATTTACATGTTTACAATTTTATAAGTCAAATTCTTCAAAATAATAAAATTAAAAATATTAGAAAAAATAAAAAATTATGAAATTGTAAAAAAATTGATACTCTAGTAATTAGTAATGTTTGCAACCATATATGTGAAATTATTTAAAATTTAAAAAAATAAAATAATTGTTAGAAAAAAAGTTGATTTTATATCAAATTATCGAAAAATTGATAGTTCAGTAACAAAATTTTCCTTACGAGCTGGAAGTCATTGTTAAAATGAAGAACTTGTTGTTAAAATTCCATTACTATCCTTTAGTAACATTGCGAAGCCTTACAAATTATATCAACTAACAGAGTTGATTGTTTAGATACTCGACATATGATTGAATTTCATTGTTTGGATAATAACTATAGTAATAGTTAATAATAATAGTAAAATTCATTAGGGTCATGTTGAGTAAGTTTGTAAGGCTTCAGAATATAATTTTAAATAATTTGATATATAAAGTTGTAAACATGTAATTAAAACTATAATAATCATTATTGATTTGTACACTTTGACAATTTTTTTAATTAAAAAATTTTTTCCCATTTTTTGTTTTCCTGGTAAGCGTATTATTGCATGCTCATGTAATAAAAAAAAATCTGCTGTAATAAAACAGGGCAATTTATAATTTGATAAAACTCTCTTTATTGTCAATTTAAAAATATCGGTTTGCAAAGTATTTTCTGCAAAACATATTTGTGTATAGTTTGTAAAATAATTAAATTAGGATGTACCAAACCATCTGTCGATTTCATTTTTTTTTTATTTACATTATTTGGTACTTTAAATACCGAACGTTTGTTTTTTAATCCCTTAAGCTCTGTCTTACAATTTTTCACAATACAGAAAGTCGTTATTGTAAAATAAAAATTTATTTTGTGGAATAATGCATGTCTAAACTCTTTGAAATATTCTCAGAAAGAAATAACCGACTTTTTAAAAATAATAAAAAACAGGCGCAGACGTCATATGTACACTTATTACGTATGGTGGGTAGAGGTAAGGAGTCACAATCTTTAGTCCCCTTTGGTTAATGGCTATATAGCTGAAAGTAGCTAAAGCCAGAAATTAAAAAAAAAAAAAAAAACAAGAATAGCCATGACATTATACACTAACGCCATTATTGGTCCTCATTTAAACCAGCACAATATAGCCGCGATTGAATACATCATCTCTGTACATGTTAAAGTGTCCGTCAAAATGCATTAAATGGGTGGCGCCACATCAGCATCAGGGTAAATTTTAAATGAAGCGATACTATTAGAGTAGGCTACAAATACGATTAGAGTAGGATAGAGAAATAAACAATACATTCATACCATACCTTTAGTCTACACGTTTTGAAAGGTTTTTGAACTGTTATTTACAGCTTATAGCTGGACACTTTTCGATTTTCTACCATATGAGGTAACTCTCCTTGCCTCTACCCTCGTAAGTATTACCCTAATAGTATTGCGCTTAATTGCAAGCGCCTTTATATTAGCAGTTTTGATAAGTATAGAACATGTCTCAATAAGGAACCGTATTTTGATAATGCATTGTATATGAAGATGTGATAAAAAAAGATAAGCGTATTGTCGTATTCTCAATCTGATGTATGAACCAAGGCAAATGATAATGTATCAATTCCATGATCTTAATTCCATAAGTAAGTGTATTTGCAAATTAATATTGATAAATAAAAATTTTTAAATAATTTATTTTTACAAATTTTGTTTTCCAAAACACTATTAAATATGAACTTCCACATATAAAGTTCACAACACAAATTTAATTTTAAAGTATGGATATTTGTACCACTTGCGCACAGCATTCGAAAGCATAGCTATTACAAAGTGTTCGATTGTGCGAGATGGTGCTGTAGTTGGAGTGCTGGAGTATCCAATGCGAGCATTATGCCTGTTTATTAGACTGCCTAGAAAAAATATCAAAGAAATTGGAACTATCGAAAATAAATTGTAATAAGTACTTTTATATCATTTTATTTACGAAACATATTTTAAAAAAGTTGTTACATTTATCTTCAAAGCCGTCGGGGCTTTTGAAAAAGGCAATAAAACAAGTTTGAAACATTTTTGTATTAAACAAAAAAAAAATTACATAATATCTGAAGGAACACATTTTAATAAATTGTTGTGTGAATTCGAAGTTTTATTTGGCTTCCCAGGTGGAAATAATTTTTCTGTAAAAATCAGAGTCTGCCAAAACCTGTTACGAAGACATCTTCTTTTACAGGCTTACAGAGTTTTGCAGACGTGCTTTACAAACTAATAAAAAATAAATTTTTAAATATTTTGGCAAGTGTCTGTGTACGGCCAACTAGTATATATATATATATATATATATATATATATATATATATATATATATATATATATATATATATATATACATATATATATATATATATATATATATATATATATATCACAGTTTAATCCCATTAAAATACTTTTTTTTTTCTTAAAAATTGCATGTCTGACAAAAATTTAATATTGCATTCTTATCATAAGATACTTTTTAATAATTTCACTATTTTAATTCAAATAATAAATAAAATAATAAATCTAATGGTAATATTAATGGTATATAAATAGTAAATAATAAATCTAATGGAATTCATATTTCAATGAATAATCATTTTAAGAAAATTTTAATATAAATAATAATAATAATAAAGGCTTAAAAAATGTAGCACTTATCCTGAGCTTCACTAAACACCATTGAAATGAATAAATAAAGAAATATATATGCATATTTAAGAAAATTTTAGTGTTACGTACACTGGCAGTATACGTTTTGAGTTTAAAAATTAAGATCTGTATCCGAATCCGAATATAACAGCGGTGTGTCCCGGATTGTTAAAGATCCGCGGATTCGGATACAGATCTTAATTTTTAAACTCAAAACGTACAGTGCCAGTGTACGTAACACTAAAATTTTCTTAAATATGCATATATATTTCTTTATTTATTCATTTCAATGGTGTTTAGTGAAGCTCAGGCTAAGTGCTACATTTTTTAAGCCTTTATTATTATTATTTATGATGAAAAAAAAGACTTATTAAACAAAACAATATTTATGGCTCTAGTTGGCCACACACAAGCAGTCATACCAGTAATTAAAAACTTATTATTTACTAGTTGGTAATAAACGTCTGCAAACTTCTTTAAAAGTGGTGAAATTCTGTAAAACAAGATGACCTTATGAAACATTTTGACAGACTTTCACAGGTTTTTACAGAAAGGTTAGAAAATTTTTTTAAAATAATTTATTTGGCTGATAGTGATTCTTGTTACTCAAAGGAAATTATTTCAATGTACATTAAACATATAAAATGTTTTTTTAAATTTAGTAATCAGCATGTTCGTAATAGTTTTAGGATCGTCTGTATTCTTTATTCTGTATTTTTTATTGTATTCTTTGAAACACTGCCAGAATTTCACAAAACCAAAATACAATTTTCAATTATTCTCGTTACGCTTGTAAAGCTTGCTTTTCAATTTTACTAGTTTCTAAATTCTGTAGTTGTTCGTACGTAAGTAATGAAACTCCCAATTGATCTTCACGTGGAAACGGTTGGGCCATTTGACGTAACCATTTTTTAGCTATCTATTTAAATAAATACATTTTTTAAAGATTCTTAAATGTTTTACTAAATAAAAATTACATACTTGTACAGCTTCTTCAGTGGAAAGGTTACAAAATGACTCTTTCAATTGTTCTTGTATCCATTTTGGCAATTTTGATCGTTTATCTGATCTTGAGAATCTTTTATCGGCAAAAACCATAATACCATAATCTGTTTTTCCTCTGATAGCTCTACCAACACATTGAGCTGCATGACGCATTGCATCAAATGTTAAAAAGTCACTTTCCTTTATCTATAATCAAATTTATCTTTATCTTTAATATAATCGAATTATTACACAATGATTCTGGCTCATACCTCAACCACCACACTAGCACAGGGGCGAAGTGGGAGACCACCCATTCCCAAACATTCTCTAGATAAGCTAATGATATCCAAAACACTTATTTTAGGTATATGAAAAAATGTTCAGGAAGAATTTATTTAAAATCAAAAGTTATTTAAGTGAGCTTCATCAAATAAAATAGATAAAGAAACTGAAATTTTGGATAAATCCGTCTTAGACGAAGTCTCATCAAATGAAGTTAAACAATTCCTAAAGTCACTTCTTTTAACATTTTCTTATAATAGATTATGTTTCTATAAAGACACTCACCGGTCCTTCGCGATTATTTAAATAATTATACTATTAAACAATCAACTGACCTGAAATTGATCTCGTAAATATTCAAGTCTAGCCCTTAAAATTCTGGATTGAGTATATACATATGGTATACCAAACATAAGTACAGCTCTACCTAAATGATGATCAAAATCAACACCTTCTGAAACTTTCCCCCTTGCTACTGACAGTAACAAACCACCACGACCCGAATCACAAGCCTAAAAATGATTAAATTATTTGAGTTTGATTGAATTATTTAAAAAAATATTTAAATAGTACCTTTTTGTAATATGTTAAAACTAAACTAGTTTCCGCTGCATCTTGAGTTTCAATAAAAAGTAATTTATATCGTTGTAAATTATCAATAATTCCCATATCATACCAACTAGCTACAACTGACTCCAAATACAAGTATGATGTAAAAAAGCAAACAACTCCATCTGGTACACATTTTACAATCTTAAAAAGAAAAAAAAACAAATATTCATTTAGTTTTTGTAAATCCTAAAACATTTGATAGTAAATTCAACATAACTATCGAAATCGTAGGACAAGAATCGGAATTAATAGGGAGGAGAATAATTCGGAATTATCGCATTATACGCACATATACATAGGCAATTTTTTAACTTATAACTCGCTAATATCTCGCTAAATGATATTGCCCCCGAATCAAGACAGAGGCTCATGGTCTGTCATGTGGAATATTGAATAATATTTCAAATTATCTCTTTAAATTCGCATATAATTTATATTAATGAAAATAAATTAACTACCTCTAATAATAGTTGACCATAATTTCTTATTACAGAAATATCTTCTCTTGTTTCAAATCTGGAAGATATAGCTACTTGATCATTTCCTTTGGATACAATCTATACATAACAAAATTAAATATAAATAATTTCTCATGCATATTATTACTAAATTCAAATACGCTTAATTTAACTTACCATTGGTAGAAGACATGGTCTAGCTAATGTCATAGTAAATGATGTCATAGCAACCGGTTGAAAATTCAATATTTTTGGGTACATATCTAATGGTGATAATGTACCTGAGGTTATTACAACTGTTTGGAAACGATCGAATATTGGTTTCATAGCTATGGAAGAATCTAAACAACTATATAGAAAGGCCTAAATTAAAATTTATTATTGCCTCGTCAAAAACTTACCGGAAATTATTTAAAAAAAAAAAGAACATAATATTAAGTACCAGTTGACCCGTTCCAAAAAATGCTTAAACTCCAACGAATTTTGAAAAATTCATGAAATATTCTTTTTCAATACAACCATTTAGTGTTCTTTATTAACCATCTGTCCTTCCGGGACGAATTCATGATGGAACAATCCACCAATATCGTTTTTAATAAATGAGAAAACAAAGAAAAAATCAAAATTTTTCACTATTCATTGAAAAAATCTTGGCGTATTAATAACGTTGCTGATTTAACCACCTTAATAGATCGCAATCAGTTTAGACACATATGTAAAAATTAACTATAGTGGGAGCTTGAAATTTTAAATTTCCGATAATTTTTTGATCGAAAGTAAAAATAATTTGCAGTGAAAAATTTACCTTACCTAAAATGTAGAATAGGATTCGAAACAGTTGGGGTTTTTTCATCGAATGGTTCGACAATTATTGTAAAACCTTTCGTATACGTAGATACTAATGTAGCCAAATGTGTGATCAATATTAAAGCACTAAAATCAGTCATATCTGCTATCTCTAATGTTCGTAATAATGATGCTAAACGTTGAGCACAAAATCGT